>PVKE010012740.1:0-37752 GCA_004027555.1 Craseonycteris thonglongyai
TGCATGGGTGATGTGATGTGGAGTTGTCCATTGGGAAACTGTCTGATTGTTACCAACCAATGTCACCCCATTAAATTTAACAATAAAATATAATAATATTTAAAAAAAACAATAAAATTAATCTTTAAAATAAAAAAAACAAAAGGCAAAGATTGCTAGACAGGCTGAAAAAATAAGGCTCAGTATCAAGAATCAAGAATATAAAGAATGTTTAAGAATATAAAGTATAAAATGAGAATTTCATTTTAGAAAAGAAATAAATTTAAAACAAACAAAAAAAAAACCATAAGAGAGGTGAAAATTCAAGGAAATCTATGTGAATTTAATTCAGAGAGTAAGTAATAAGACTTTGATAGGAGAAAAGAGACCAATGGCTGCTTTCAACCCTAACAGAGTAATGAAGAGAGGACAAATCCTCCATAAATCAGATGAGGAGAAACCAGAAGAATTTTTAATGAACTTTTAACAACCTCATAGGACATGACAGCTTATAACGCAGAAGATTCAAGCCAGAGAGCAAGTCTGTAGCTACTACCAAGCACTTTGAAAGGCTGTTTTTAGCAGTATCAATGGAGACTCAATAGATAACACATCATGATTCAGCAGTTTTGTTCCTAGATATATACCCAACAGCAATGCACACATTTGTTAAACAAAAAAACCTTTATAAGGGATTCCACAATAGCTCAGCCGGTTGAGCACTCATCTTACAGCCCCAGGGTCCAAGGACTGAATCCCAGCCTCAGCCTGTGCGGATCCATATGCTGACCTGGGGTGTGCCCCCAGTTCAGTTCTCACTGGGGTGTGCCTACTTGCGGGAGGTCCCCGGTGGGTTCCTGCCCTGCACAGCCCCGCACCCACCTGTGAAATGAAAACTATGTAGAAAACGAATGACATGCAACTATGAAGACTGCTCTGGGCCCTCCCTCTTCTGTCTGTCTGTCTGTCTGTCTCTATCAAAAACAATAAAAATAAATCTTAAAAAAAAACAACCTTTTATAAGAATGTTTAATAGCCCAAAATATCTAAAAACAACCCCAATGCCTACCAACAGTAGCACAGATAAATTATGGTATATCAACAACCAAATACTCTTCAGCAATGAGAACAAACTACTACAGTCAACAAATATCTGATTGCACAAACACAATAATGCTGAAAGAGCCACACACAAAAGAGAACCTGTCACATGATTCCATTTATACAAAGTTTAAAACAAGACAAACCTAATCTCTGGATTCAGAATATAGGATAGTGGTTACTTTTAGAGAGGGGTAGGTAGAAGTGGTTAGGTGAGGGGATAAGGGATGCCCCGAGGGCTGATAATGTTGTTTCTTGATATAATAATGGCAGCTATATGGGTGTATTTTGACTTAGTGAAACTTCACCAAGTTGAACCCTTTTGGTTTGGTTTGTATTTTTCCTTACATGTAATGCAAGAATTGGGTCTATTTTTAAAAAGAGAAAGGAATATATCTTATCAGATATATGATTTGCAAAAATATACAAAAGCAAATAGTAACTTTGGGTGAGTGGATGGATTGGCTGGCAGATAAATGGACAGGCTGCCAAATGGACAATTGGATAGACTCACATCCTGTAATACTACTGAACAGAGACAGCTGCTGTTGCCTGAAAGCCCCACCACATAGGATATTAGGTTTATGCCAGCTTATGTTCTAACAGGGGCAGGGCCAAGAAGGGCCACAGGAAATGGCCGGGCATCAGCAGGACCCATTCATACCAATGGCATTGCCAGAGAGTTTCCAAGCCTTGACATCGCGGTCCCGGCCAGCACTAATCACCAGCTGGAAGCTGTCCACATACAGAATGTCAGACACACTCTCCAAGTGGCCCTTCCAGGTAATCAGAAGCTTGGGAGGAACCAGGGAAATGGTCTGGCCAGCCACAACCTACAAGGGACATACAGAAGAACTACTTATAGCAAGACCATTACCCAGACTCAACAGAGAGCCCCCAGGACTGGAGGCAGCACGGCTGTCTGGAAGGACCCTGTGCCAGGAGCCAGGGTTTCAGTTCTAGACACATTCCCACATGAACTTTCTGGTGGCTATGTAAGTTCTAGCCTTTCTCTGGCCCTTTGGAAAAGTCAATGAAAGCATTCGTGTATTACTATATTATTTACCAGCTGCCTCTATACAGGTTATTCCATTTGAACACAACAATCTTTAGGATATCTATGAGTCTCACCATTTTGGAGGAGAGAAGTGAGAGTCAGAAATGTTCAGTAAGAGGCCAAAGCCACATGCTAGAAAGTGATGGGACTGGGACAAGAACCCAGGTCTTTTTCTGAAGTTATTTAACTTGGGCATTGGGTGTACCATAGGGTAAGGGGATGATATATCACGTTACATTAATACTATGAAACTATAGAACAGAAAACATGACTCAGAATCTCAGTATGAGAACTATGGTCCCAACTCATAGTGGAGCTCAAAAGTACTTCTGAGCAACTGTCCAGCACTCTTCCTACCTCCTTCTCCTTCAAGGGAATGTAGCATGAGAGGTTGATCTGGCTCCGTTCAGGAATTAATAACCGGAACTTGTTTGTTCCAAAGGGTTGAGATGATTGCCTGTCAGCAAATGTGCAATAATCCTTGATGTCCCAGATCTAGGCACAAAGCGTGGGTTAGTGGCCCAGCACCATGTCACCCCAACACCAACTCACTCTGGGGGACCCTCCCAGACCACTTCTCTTCACTCTACGGGGGCAGCTCTTACTCACACCTCTGATATACCCAGGTGCTTAGGGCTAGAAGAGGCCCAAAGAATCTTCTAGGTCAGACCCCTTAGCTAGAATGCAAAGATGGTGAGACTAGCCCAAGACACTCTTGTCTCATGTCTCACCACAAGGCATGAAATCAGTTCCTGAGACAACTGATCATAGGTTATATGCATGATTGGGGAATGAGGTAGTTATAGGGTGACAATGATGAAGCACAGGATTTACTGGGGAAGGGCCCTTTGAACCAAACCCTCACTCATTTCACTGGGCACCCCAGAGCAGGAGAGGTCTGCTAAGGTAACCCACCCTACTGCCACTGTTTCACAAATAAAACCATACCCAAAGGGAGTAGGGACCAAGCTAGGGCCACATATGACAAAGGGGTGGCCAGAGCGTGGCTGAACCAGCCCCTCAATCTCAACACCAGTTCTTCCGCACCTTGATGTATCCTTTACAATCCCCTGTGACAAGAATCCAGTCATTCTCATCAGTGGCCATGGCACCCACAACCACATCCCCATTGTCTCTGACGTCCACAGGGAACTTCCCCAGGAGGCCTCCATTTCCATGGACGGACCAGGCATAGATGTAGCCATTGGTGCAGCTGCTCAGCAGGGCGGCTGTGTGTGGCAGGCAAGGCCTGCTCTGCAGGAAAATTATCTGTGCAAGAGAGGTGGGCCCACTCAGCTGGCCACTGTCACAGTGCTGAGGGGCCTACCCAGGCAAGTCTCCATACCGACCTGGTCCCCCAATTTCCTAGATGCCCAGTGAGAATGGGGATGGGATACCATCCTTCCTACCTAGCTGGTGACCAGGGACATTTTGCTGAACTATGAGCTCCTTGAGGGCAGGGATTTGGGCCACCACTATAATGGTGCCTAACACATGGTATGTGATCAATAAATGGTTGTTGAATGGAGACATACAAGTTTGATTTGTCCTAAGGCTCAAAGATTTTGGGGGAGTTACTCTGCAGGTCAAACATGTGAAGACAGCTGCTTGCCCGGCACCCCACTACTCATGAGGCAGAGGGAGCACAGTCAGGGGGACAGAGCACATCAGGCCAGGCAGGGGACACTGGAGACTTCCGCATTCATTCCAAGTCAGAATTACACTGTGGTGGCTTATGTGTCCCCAAAACATGTCACTGCCACCAACAAAAACTCTCACTTATCTTTATTATCATAGAGATCCTAAACAAAATGCTCATCCTGCTTCCCACTGGCCTGCATGCCAGGATCACAAAACCAGCAGTCCCTAAACCAAAGACAAAGGGCAAGCATCTCCCCACTTTTGCAAGTATACTGGCACACTGCACAGAATGTACAGGATCCCAACACCCAGAAGTAATCACCATTAAGATTTTAATGCATTTCCTCCCAGCTTTCTTCTAATTGCATTGTCCATAAAGTCTTTTATCATATCTCTTAAAATTATGAAATAGACATGCAAGAATAGACAAATATACCAATAGAACAACAGAGAGGGTCCAGAAATAGATTATAGAAGAGTATAATATATAATAAGAACAGAATTTTAAACCAGTGGAAAAAAGATAAACTTCAATAAATGGTATATGGACAACTGGCTACCAATTGAGAAAAAAAAAATTATATTCGCATATCACACCATATACAAAGTTACTTAGATGAAACAAAAGCTGACTAAAATATATATAAATTATAAATGTCTAGAAGAAAATATAACAAAATTTTCTGTGATCTTGGGATAACCAATGCCTTTCTCTATTGTTACAAAGGAAAATAAGATGGCAAGATAAAAATTAAAACCTCAAATGTGATATTGTAAAGGCAGATGAGGTGAAAATATTTATAATATGCAAGAGGCAAAGAATTCATTTCCAGAGCATATAAAGAGCTCCAAGAAATAAATAGAAAAAAGGAATTGAAAAAGGATATGAATAGAAATTTATTTCACTGAAAAAATACAAATGTCTAATAAATATACAAAAAGCTCAGTATCACAAAGAGTCAAAGAAATATCCCCCAGAATGCTACTTTTCACCTATCAGACAGGCAGAAATGAGAACAGGCTTACGTACAGCTCCTCTGTGAAGCCATGACCAGCAGCAGCCTCTCCACCCTCCTGCTATTCTCCCTGCCTCTTTGCGGTTTTCCTTGTCTCCACTGTCCGTGCTCACCCTGTGACCCACCATCTATTTCACTCACTGGTGAACTGCCTCACTTACGAGAACGTCAGTTCCACGAGGATATGGGAGTTTGTCTCTTTATTCACTGCTGCCTCCCCAATGCCTGGCACATGGTAAATGCTCGATGAATAACTATCTGCACCCTGACAACTAGGCCACCAGCCCACAAGGTGGGGCTTTGAGTCACGTCCTTCAGTCAGATTCACAGATTGAAAGGGATGGGGTCTGTTGGGTAATTCTGCTTCCAGGAATCCATTCTTTCGATGTACTCACACAAGTGCACAGAAATATAGTGCAAGGATGTTGAATGCAATGCTGCTCACTAAAGGTAAAAATTGGAACTGACCTACCTGTCTATCAATGGAAGACTGGCTTAATGGTTTATGATCCATCCAAACTATGGGGCACTATGCAGTTATTAAAAAAAATAAGGAACCCTGAAAGAATAAGCTGAATCTAAATCACTGGTGTGAAAACATATTCATTAGACATAGTTGAATTTTAAAGAACTGCGAATGACAGAATATAGCTATAATTTAGCTATGATTTTACAACACTGGTCTAAAAGCAAAAGGACAAAGGCTATACCAGTCCCTTAGCAGTGACTGACCACTGCTGGGATGAGATGGCACTGAGAGGTGGGGGACGGGGGGCGGAGACACCTTTATTTATGTATTTTACCAACTAGCATTATTAAAAAACCTCTCAAAGTTTTTTAAGCCATTTTTAAAATAGAGGAAAGCGCATTCAGAACCTGGAGGAAAGACTCTCAGCTACTCACCGCTCTTAGCTCTAGCCCACAGGACACTGCAGGGCACTGCTGCCCTGGGCTTGCGTCCCTGGTCCCCTGGGTAAGGGAGCAGCCCTGCCACACCCCAAGGGACTTAGGAAACCCATACAGTCTCTGAATTACCCTATCTTTGCAGATTAAAGCTGGAAAGGTCCTTAGGGGTCACACCATCTGGGGGTATAGCAAAGGTATCCAAGGACAGAAAGGAGAAAGGTACAGGAGGAAGTGAGAACAGAGATGACCCGACCCCCCTCACACATCATACAAAACACCCTAGCAGGGCTCAGGAGGGCATTTAAGATGGGATTCTGGAAATGCCACTTCAACTCCCTCCCAGTGCAGGCCCCCAACCAGAAGGGGACACTGTCACCTCCCTAGACAAACCCTCCCATACTTGGGGAGCTCCTCCCAGATACCACAGCTCTGAAGCCAGAATCCTAAGCAGTATCCTCATCTCCACCATGCCTCTCCAGGCCCTGGGGAGAACCAGGCTGGGCCCCCTGGACCCCTAAGTTCATTTCCCAACCCAACCCCACTGTTGAGCCCTGGCTCTCACCCAGGCCCTGCCTGAGTACGGCTGACCTTCTCCACCGATGCGTTAGACTGCGACATCTTCCTCTGCAGCTCCCCTCTGCTCCTTTCGGCCTCTTGGAGGAATGACGGTTTGCCATAGGATATTAATAGCCTGGACCTGCCACTGCTGAAAGGTTTCTGGAAAATAAAATGGGCCCCCCAAGTCATCACGAGGGGGGGTCTCCCTGCCCTACAGGGGAACAGAGATGAGAGAAGCAGATGCTGAGAGTGCCACCCCAGGCCCACACAGGAGACACACCACCCTACAAAAGGCACAGCTGGGTGCCAGACACATGCTGGGCCTAAAGACACACAGCAGCTCTATGGCCACAGACCTGAATTTGACTTTGGGGAAAACCCTTCCTTTGTCCTAGAAGAAACACCTCGGCTAACGGTGAAAATAAATTGCTCTAGGAGATTTGAATGTGCTGGTACAACCTAAGGCTCAGAGATGTTATGAGTACCTTACAGCAATTTCCAGCATCTGCACCTTAAAGCAGAACTCATCCGAACAGGTCACACGGGACCCAGGTCTAGACTGCCCTGTGCCTGACAGGTATTGTGTTTGGGGAAGCGGGGTGTCTCTTGTTCAAGCCTCAGTTCCCTGGAATGGGACTCAGACTTCAAGTGCTGAGACAATCTGATTGGCTCCCAAGCCCCACCCAAGAGATTATTGTCTTACTATTGGGTCTGAAGCCAAACAACCCGGTGAATAGGGAGAGTAGTTCCCCTGCTCTTTGTCTCTACTACCCCCAAAATAGAATGTCAGTCACACCTGGAAGAGTTAATCCCAGGGCAGAAACCAGAATTCAGAAGAGGAAGGAAGTGTTCTGACTGGGTATCTGGTCTCCAGGGAGGCAGGCACCCCCGTGGCTCATCTCTGCTGGGACATGAGCCCGACGACTGAGAGAGCAGCCAGGACCTAACGTGCAGCTGTTGGGTTTGCAGACACTGGATCTGGTGTTGACCATGCTCTGGAAAGGAACCATGTCCAGATTCAAGGCAGCAGACTGGGCTAGATACCACAGGCCTAATTGAGGAGGTGCCCTGACAGACCCACAACACGCAAAACAAGTGAGCTGACCGACCTCAAGGCCTTCTAGATAAATAAGGAGACAAACACAAGCAGCAGACCCCAGTAACTAGAGGGTGCGGGTGGCCGTGCAATGTGGTGCTGGTTCCCACCTGCGGCCCATCCGGCTCCTTGTCTCTGGGGTGTCTCGTCACCGGGGGTGCCGACATCGGCTTTTGCCTCAGGTTGGCATTGGCCACAGTCTTGGTGCTCGAGTCCAGGGGCTTCATGGAGGTTTTGCACGCCCACTTCTGCTCTACACAGGGTCTGCTGGTCTGGTGGCTCTCCAATGAGCAGTCGTCACTTTCTTTCACCTGGGCCATGGAGAGAGCAGCCCCCGGGACACAGTAATGGCCCAGAAGGAAATGCAGGGCCTCCCAGCCCAATGCCAGCAGCACAGGGCCCTCTAGGTGCCCAGTGCACGCTTCCCAGAAACCGAGTACCCTTACAGGCATCAAACCAGAGCCTGTGTGACTCTGTCCCTGGTCAACTGCTAATGCCCTGAACACCCACAGACAGGAGGATGTGCCCCTGAGGGACTTAAGTCTCCCCATCTCTAAAATGGACAGTGGCTTCCAAATATTTTGGAAGTTATTTTTAATTTTAAGGGAAGCTTCAAAGTGTAAAATAAATAAAAAGCTGTGCTGCTCTAGGAGAAGCCCCTGCAATAGCCTCCAAGCTTCTCTTCCCAACGTGTTCAGAAATCAATGGATGAGGGGATCCTAAAGGCCTTTGCAGCTTTAATCTGTGAAGATACGGTGATTCAGAGACTATGTGTATTCCCTATGCCCCTGCTACAAGCCCAGTGAGCCTGCATGGTAATGTGAAGTAAGTAGGGAAAGGCAAGATGTGAGCCACCTTCAAGGAGAGCATGCTCTACTGCAGAGAACCCCCAGGCTCTGGAGTCAGACTGCCTGGGTTTGATCTAGCACCTCTCAGCTATATGACCTTAGGCAAGATGCCTAAGCTCTCTGTGCCTCAGTTTCCTCATCTGTCAAATGAGAATAATTATAGAAACTATCACCTACCTACCTAGCTCCCAACGTCCTCCAGGACACATCCCCACTGCTTCTGTACTTCTCAAGCTGCGCCCTATCCCCCAGGCCCGCCACGATTCTGGCCACAGGTGAGAGGGGAGGGTGTTCCTGCTGGCTGTACCTTCTTGGGCAGCGAGGGCAAGGGGCTCTCAGAGGCGTTGAATCTGAGGATGGGCTTGAACATGTTGACATTCCAGAAGAGGATGTCCCCATTGTAGGAGGAGGTCCCGAGGAACTGGTCCTGGTACTTGGCCATGCTTAGGATGTCCTCCGTGTGGAAGGTCTGCCAGTGGTAGCACAAGAGCACTGGCCGCGTCTTATGGAATCTGTACACACAGCCAGAGGCAGGAGGGCTGAGAGCTTGGCCTTCGTGCTCCACTGAGAGAACCCTGACTCAGAGGAGGACACTCAGGGGCCAGAGCAGGGCTGATGCACTTGCCCCACTAACCACATTTACGAAGCACCTGTAATGTGACTATTCTAAAGGTCTGGTGCTAGGGCTTCACATAAACGAATCTACAGAATCGCCCCGTTCAGGAAACTGAGTAAGGACTTAGGTTTAGAGAAGGGGAAACCCTGGCCCCTCTGAAGAGGCAAGGGCCATGCACGTGCTCTTCCCTCTGTCTAGAATGTTCCCCCATCCCAAGCCCTTCACTGCTTCACTGAGATCCCTCCTGTTCACTCTTCAGATCCCACTGCAACCACAAAATCCTCAGATGAGCTTTTTCTGATTGTGCTGAGACTAAACCAGATTTCTGTCTCCTCTCCAGAGAAACCTACACTCCATAGAACTTATCATTATAAATGAAGCTATTTGATTAGCGTCTGCATCCCCCTAGAAGCTCCAGAACAGAGACTTGTTTGTACTCATCCCCAGCACCCAGAATATATTAGTCACAAGGAATGGTGAATGAATGGATGGGTGAACAGAGGAAACACTGGACATTACCCATCATTACTTTCCTGCTTGGTGTTCCTACCACCCGCAAAGCTAGGCCTGGAGGGACCCAGATGGAGGAGAGAGCAGTCAGCTGCCCTCACCTTCCCACATGCACCCTGGTGACTCACATGTGATAAGCGATCCTCTTACTCCATCCGGTCACATAGAACACTTTGTTCATGTGGACAATCCCACTAATCTGGTGATGATAAAAGAAAACAGAAGTCTAAGGTGCCTCAGAGAAAATGCATCTTCCTAACTGTACCAAGCAAGAAGTCAAACTTCTCCATGTAATGAGAATTCCCTAGCAGTGACACCATATATTGTTCAGTGTTCTCACATCCCATTACCTCATTTAATGGATCTGGAGGAGGCAGATAGGGGAGCTATCCATGTCCATTTCATAGGGGGTAAATGGAAAACAGGTGGCTTGGCTAAGGTCAACCAAGGTCACCTGTCTAAGGTCAAATGACTGAGTGATAGGATCTGCAAAGCCCGGGCTTCTTGGCCAGGGGCTCCTTCCGAGTCAGTTAAAGGACTATGACAAGTAATGAGCTCAAATCTGAAAGTGGGACTTCTGGCTTTGCTCTACACCACACCCACACACTGCCCCTGTTAACGCTGTGATGCATTTCTCAAATAGGGGTGACACGGATGGCTCTGAATCATCTGACGCTACTGCTAGAAATGCCATCCCAAGCTCTCTTATGTGGGGTAAGAAATGCTAACCAAAAGCAACAGTAGCTAACATTTGTCAACCGCTTATTAAGAACAACCATTATTACCTATCTACACATGAGGACACAAAGGCTCAGGGAGGCATGACTAGCAGTCTATGTGCACAGACTTTCAGGGAGGCACAAAAAATAGTGAGCCCCAGGGTCCCAGGAGCTGTGCTTTGCTTCTCAAAAGGCCCCCCTGGCCTCAGCTGATGGGCCAGACCGACCTCCAGCTTATCCAGGTTGGGGAAGGTCAGCAGGCAGCTGCCAGTGCTGTAGTTCCACATCTTCACGGTGCCGTCACGCAGACCTGTGAGCAGGCTCCGCTCAGATTCATCCAGGGACATGGCAGTCAGCTCCACTTGCTGGTCACCAGTCACAGAGAACTCCACAATCCTCTTGCCTGTTGCGGTCTCCCACACACTCACCACGCCACTCAGGCAGCCGCTCACCACCTGCAGAGGAGTGGGCGCCTGGGCTCCAGCAGGGGGTGCCCCGCTCCCAAGGGCGGCCTCCACCTCCATGCACAAGAAGCCCCTGCTGCAGGATTCCCATCTTGGGAAACAGGCCTTCCTCTACTCTGTGCCAGGGCAGTGCAACCTGGCACAGCTCTTTTAGAAGGGGTCAGCTTAGTGAAATCCCCTTTAACTCAGAAATGGCATTGATCAGAATCTATCCAGAGAAAATAATCTCTAATTCAGAAGAAAAAAAAAGTGTATTGATGCATCAATAATCAAGGGGGGTAACACACAGGAAACATACTCACTGCCCCCTAAGACGGGAAAATGGCCACTCCACCCAATGCAACACTTTGCTGCCATTGCAAGTGTTACAATGCAACAGTAGTAGGTGAGGCTATTTCAGACCAACCCTCCTGCTGAGAACATGTGTTAAAACTGGGGATGTTAAAACTGACTGAAGGCACTGAAGAGCCCAAAGGTATGTGGGATGGCAGGGCCGGGAGCCAAGATGAGAGGTGAGCTCTGGCTTCCTCTGCAGACACAGCCCGCTGTGCCAGCCCAGACGTCTCTGTTCAGGACCAGGCCGCTGCCCACAGCCTGGGCCGGCCCGCCTGCCCACAGTGGACAAAGTTGACCTAGGGCTTCCCTGGAAACGCATGCCCAGGAAAGGCACACCTCCCATCCCAGGACCCCAGCAGGGCAGCCCTTCCCAGTGTCCCATCTCACACTCTGTAAAGAAGGCTGCTCATCCAGAACCGACCTGAGGCAGCAGCCAGGGGGACGCAAGCTCAGACGAGTTAGGTGGTGGAGCTCCAGTCTCATCTGAGGCCAACCCCTCTGCAGGACTATTCATCCACGCCCCACCGCCCCATGTCACCCGCACTCCTGTCAGCCCGAGACAAGCTCCACCCAACTTACCTGCTTGAAAATCCTGCTATAGAGAACTGCACACAGGGGTGTGTCATAAGTTGTGTTCTCCCCAGCTCTCTCAGTCCCCTGGGTCTCCATGGACCCTTTTAGGATCCCAATCTGTAGTGAGGAGAGGGACAGACAGCTGGGCAGTCCCATGGGCTCTGTCCTCAGTGACTGGCCCCAGGCAGAAACTTCCAAAAAACTGAAACATCAACACTTCCTGACTGCGTGATGGTCTGAGCCCAGTGTGGTCCCTGAGGTCCTCAGCATGCCTGCTGATACCTCTCACCCCAAATCCAAGTGTTCTAGAACCCCAAAGTCCAAGTTCAAGGTCCCTCTTATAACAGCTGAGAAGCACAAAGCCTCAGTCTGGTGTCCCCTCTTCCAGAAAGCCTTCCCTGACTTCCCCTGCCCCCGGCTAGGCTAAGGATCCTTTCCTCATGCTCCATGAAGTACCTAGCATGCATCTCCGTCATCATCCATTGTATTTTCTACAGAAATTATCTGCCCTCCTTCTACCCCATAGGTTCTCAAGCGATGGGGCAGTGTCCAATTAATATATTCTCTGCTCCTAACAGAGCAGGGGCTTGATGTGCTTGATGACCTGAAATGAACTTCAAAAGGCTATGTAATTCAACAAATGCGGGCAGCCAGTCTGGACTCAGCAGAGATGAAGGAACCCAAAGCCTCCCTTCCTGAGACACCTGCTATCTGGGGGCGAGCCAGCCAAGGGCACAGGGCTGACATATGTGTCTCCTGACAGGGTAGCCTGGCTAACAGAGGGTACAAGGTGGGGCTACCTCTTCCTCTCAACCACAAAAGACACCCTTGTCTCCCTTGCTAGGCTGAGCCTTCCCACCTACTGGCTGGCAGTTGTCCTTACAGCTCCCTAAGCTCCCGTCTTGTCGCAGCCCCCGCCCCTGTCACCTGCCTCTGGCACAGTGAGAATCTTGTGCCTCTCCCAGTCCGTCCTGTCCTCTGGGGTCAGGGTCAGGACAGACTGCACATGGGCACCAGCAACATCAAGCTCACGGTCAGTCTTCACATTAGGTCTCTCCAGGTTCTCCCCCTCAGAGGGGCTGCTCAGGTGTGGTCCTGCCTTCCTGGAGTTCACAGTGTGGCAGAAGAGGCACACGAGAGTCACAGGACAGAGGTGTAAGGGTCACAACTGAGGGGAGGCACAGGGCCAAGGGCGCTTGGAGGAGGGGTCAGGGTAGGCCTCCAAACCATCCTTCCAGGAGGGGCGTCTGGAGGATAGGCAGGTGGGAAGAGAGCAGACAGCAGCACCACAGGACGGCAGGCTGGGGCCCCAAAGCCATCCTCCAGGTAATCCCAGGAGATGGGAGCCCCAGGGGTCAGGCCAGAGTCCAGCAGTGTGGCCCTCACAGGAGTGCGAAGAGGAGTCTCAGGAGGGACAGAAGGGGAGCACCCCTTGGCTGTGCCGTGGGACTTCAGACCTGGCCACACTGGCCCCTCTGTGTGCGGCCACGGAGCGGCCTCCCCCTGGCAGCACTCACTGAGTATGTGCTGCAGATGAGGCTGTTGTCACTCTTGTGGAAGTAGACACTGGTGATGGGGTAGTTTCCCAAGGCAAAAAGCCTCCCACTGAAGGACTGGAGGCATACGTAGTCCTGCATGTCCCACACGCGGATATTCTGTGGGGTAGGAAACAGGAAAAGAGGCTGAGAGCTTGGCACCTGAAGCCTTGGGACAGGAAGAGGGCCAGGGGCACATGCATTGCACTAAGTGCCCGCCACGAATCATGACCCTATGACAGAGATGTTCCTATGTTCAAACGAGGAAATGGAAGCGGTCTTCCCTCCACCCCCAGCCATCGCCCCGGGCCTCTACCCTGCTCCAGCAACTCAATGGTGGAGGACCAAGCGAGGCAGCACATGGCCCTACGGACCCTCACAGCCCCCACTCCAGCCTCCTCAAGCAATGCCTGGCAGGACACAGAGCTGCGACCAACACTGGTGCCCCAAAGGCCCACCATTGCCCAGAGGAAGCCCTCGAGTTCATCCCAGGTGGGGGAACCGTCCCTAGAGGCCCCATGGAAGCCCCTCCAGGATGCTCACGTCCTGGCGGCATGGGCAGAGGGCTGGAAAGGCATGGACTTGGCGCCCACACCCTGGCTCTGCCCGTCGCTGACTGAGGACGTCAGCGAGCCCATCCCTGCCCCCTCACCCCTCCAGCATCGAGCCTTCAGCAGAGGCCATGAGGTCCAGCTCTCAGGCTGCCGGAAGAATTCAATAGCAAGTGAGAGGATATGTTGGGGAGGGAAGCCTGGGTGACCCAAAGGGCCCTGCCAATTCCCAACTACTGAGTCCCAGAAGACAGGAACTTGTACCCTAGAGGAGGACGCTTGGAACGGCAGGCTACCTCCCCACACTGGCACCCTGAACCAATAGCTGCAAAAGAGCAAAGTGACAGGGGCCCTGAGCTGGGGAGCCCCAGGCACTGGGGAAAGTTCCAGTCAGCTTCTGACAGCCAGAGCAGTTGAGAGGGGTCCCTAGGAGAGCGAGAGGTACAGTCTGGGTCTGGGGAGAGGGTGAGGGCAGGAGAAGGGCTCACATGGGCATGACGCTGCTCTTCTACCCCCAGCTCTCCTCCACACTACTCGGAAACTCACTCAGTGGATGAGCAGACAGACTCGGAAAAGGCAAGGGCCTTGCCCAGGACCACACCCGGGACCCAGCTCTGGTGCACTGCTTCGAGCGGGGCTCAGGCCCCTCACGGTGACTCCCCAGGGGCACCTCCCTCTGGGCCTTAGGCCAGGAGTGAGACCAGTGTCACAGTGTCAGGGAGGTCACACCATCCCCCTGGGCCTCAGGCTAGTGTCTCTGCCAGGAAATAGTAACTGGGGGGGGGGGGGGTCCCATGAGGGTGTCACCTTGTCCTTGGAGATGCTGAAGAGGATACTGCTGCTCTTGCTGTTCACCAGGATGTGCGTCACCGAGGTCTGATGCCCCTTCAGCAGCCACACAGGCTTTTTCGAGAAGAAGGGGTTCCATAGGCGAATGATGGAGTCATAGCCACCAGTCACTAGTGTCAAAAAACGGTATCAGCCACTTGTGTGTGGCCTACAGTGGAACCTTCTCCTGGGACTGGGCCTCAGACCCCAGCCAAGCTTGGCAAATGGGGGGAGGGTCACTACCACCCATTCCCTGGCCCCTCCCACTCTGCCCCCTCTACCACCATGCCAAGCAGTGCCTGTGTCACAACCATGCCAGGTGCCCATGAGTGGGGACCAGAGTGGCAAGAGAGGAGGCCAGACAGAAGCTGGAAGCTGCAGGGCCTTCTTCTTGGCTCTGATGTTCCCCCAGCAGCCTTCGCCCAAGTTCTGCCAGGTCTGCAGCTTCTGCATGACATGATTCTTACTTACCCAGGAAGTTCTTGTCTAGGCAGTAGTCAAAGCAAAGAATCCCTTTTCTTACATTCAGCACCGAAAACCTGCAATAGTGAAGAGGCAAGGCTGTGGGGCTGGGAGTGGCCTCAGGAGAGCCTCTGAGCCTGCAGTGGGAAGGAGCTGGAGACAGGGCTGGGGGAGGCAGGGAGAAGTCCCTGCCTCTCCAGGCAAGAACAGGAGCAACCCCAGAAACCTTCCCAGGGCTCACACAGCAGCTGAGTCAGGGCCTCAGGTCTCAGCCCCAAACCAGCAGCTCATGAGGAGGTGCGCACCTCTCACCTGCAGGTGAAAGCAGCCCAAAGCGAGAGCCACTGCTTACAGCTTTAACACACTTGCTTCATTCCAAGGACAAATTTCACTTGATCTTCACCTCAGCTATAGTAGATCAGGTGTCCCCTCACCCATGACACCAATTCCCCCCCACACACACACAAAAGAGGAAAAAGGAAAGAAAAGGGGGTTCTGCAGCCAGAGGGAAGGGAACAAAGCTCCTGGGTGCTGTGACCCTGCTCCGTGCCAGCCCCAGTGCTGGGTGCTACCTCATGTGTCACCTGTACCCCTCACACAACCCCGAGGAGGGTTGTCAGCCTCCTAGCAGCCTCTCACCCTCCAGTCTTGCTGCCCTGCACTCTGCGCTCCCCTCCCCAGCCAGAAGGATTCCTTGAATAATTAAAATTTCAGGAAGAACGACTAAATACGTGAATTTCATTTATTGTCAAACCAGATGCATCGTTCTCCATGCACATCTCTGCAGAGAAATCTTCTGGAAGCATGCTCACAAGACGTTGCTAGGAATTATCGCAGGCTGATTCACTCATTCATTCAATAAAGAGTTCCTGGCTTCTACACGCTTCCAGGACCATCAGAGACATACACATGATGCCCCAGCCTTCACGGAGCTTCCCGTCTAGAGGGGAGCAGCACGAGCAAGTAAATGAGCAGAGACGGGGAGATGGACTTCTACAGGTCATGGCCAGTCCTGCAGGGAAATAAACAGGTGGCTTTGACCGGACAGCTGAAGAAAAGCAGGTTTGCAGATGGCTACAGTGCAAAGAAGGGCCTGAAAGCAGAGGCAGTGCCACGAAGAAGGCCCCTAGCAGCAGTTTTAGTGGGAGCTGTAGGTGGTAGTGGCAGAAATGAGAAAAGAGAAGGGAAGTAGGGGAGACACTGGGTCAGTCCACACACTCAGCACAGGTCCCTTTCACCTTGCCCCTGGCTCCAACCACCTACAGTACTCAGCTCAGACGGGCTGCCAAGAAACTGGACCCTTGGGCCCCACTGCCTTGGAGGCTGAAGCCGCTCCAGAGGCAGAGTGAGTTGGCAATGCCTTGCCTCACCTGCAGAAGGCCACATGCTAAGAGGCCTTTGCCAGGAACAGGAAATCAGCAAGTAGTCAATGGTTCCACCTGCTGGTCAGTCTATGTACTTCATTGAGACGGGAAGGACAAGTGTGTGTGCAACCTACTCCCAAAATATATCTCAAATCCCTCCATCTCCACCTTACTGGCTGACTCCTGTGTATTTACCCTGAATTATTACAATGGCGTCCTCAGTGTCCCCATCCCCACTGTCCACATACACTCTACTTACCACAGAGCAGCCAGAGGATGCTCTGGCACATGAGACCACAACATTCCTCTGCTCAAAACCATCCTAGAACCCTGTTTACATCTAATTCCAAATAACTGTAAAAAGATACTTTTGAGACACTTGGGAAAAGATTAAATTAGACTAGGTACTAGTGATATTAAAGTATGTATTAGATTATTTTCTGTACTTTTATGTGTTTGAAATTTTTCATAATAAAAATGTCTAAAAAGCAAAAATTATCATTAAAAAAATAAAAGGCATTCCAGGCAGAGAGGAGCAATGCAAAGGCCCTGGGGAAGGAGCATGCCTGAACCACAAGGAAGACGGTCTGACTGGAGAAGGTAGAAGAGATGTAATCAGGAAGACAACGGGGCAAGACCACAGAGGGCCTCATGGCCACAGTGAGGTGATCTAATGTTGATACCCAATAAAACAAAAAGCTGGATGCAATATATGTCACAAACATGAGGAAATACTACCACCAAAGCAGAGAGATGAACCTCAGCAAACCAGCTCCAAGCAAAATCCCACCACAATGCCCACTAAAAGTACTGAAGTTAAGACTGAAACTTCCATACAGAATGAGGCATTTCCAAGGCCCCAACCCCAACCTGCAGTCAATTCCAGGACTTGGGTGGGAATGTGCACAGAGTACTCTGGTTAATAAGACACTGGTCTTACAGTGAGGCCTGGGATAAAACTCCAGCTCAAAGGTCTGCTCCAAAACATTCATTCACCTTTCCCTCCTACGCCTCTAGTTTCCAATCTGTAAAAAGAGGAGTTGGATTAAATTAGCCCTACCATATCAGAATTAAATTTCCCTCAGGAAAACAAGGACAGACAGAGACAGAGCCAAAATTGCCCTCCTTGGTTTCCCTCACTGTACCTCACTCAGCTGCTCTCCTAACACAAGCCTCAAATTTCCTACTGCTCCCTCAAGACAAGGGGGATGCAGCTCATTGCTCAGTCTGCTCAGGAGCAAAACATCACAGACCCAAAGGCTCCATTGGGAGCCTTGTAAAGACCTGGGACAGTAAGAAAATTGCAAAGGTGAAGGAAACCAGCTAAAAGAATCCTCAGGAGAGGATGCCAGGATAGCTCAGCGGTTGAGTGCTTGCCTTGCAATTGTGAGGTCCAGGGTTCAATTCCAGGCCTCGGCCTGTGCAAACCCATATGCTGAACTGCAGCTCAACTGGTAACCACTGACATGCGGGAGGCCCCCGATTCAGTTCCTGCTCCATGCAGCCCCACATCCATCTGTGTGGAATGAAACCTTGTCACAACTAATGATGTACAACTATGAAGACTGCTCTGGGTTCTCCTTCTTTCTCTCTCTCTCTCTCACCTTCTCTCAAAACAATAAATCTTTAAAAAAATCCTCAGGAAAAAAATACCTACTGTAGAGTGAAAAGTGGTACACTAAAATGATAGAATTGGGACTTTTGATAATGGAGTGAGGCAATGGGGTTAGAAAAATTAAAACATTATAAATAAAGTTGGAACACTGCTTTATTTATGTTTTAATTATAAATTATTTGTACTTTATTTGCTTTATTTAGAATGTTTTAATTTTTTACAAGGACAATGTATGACAATATACTCATGTAACTAACAGCTGATTTTAAAGGAAGGGAGGAAAGAAGAGAGGGAGAAGGAAGGAGGGACACAAGGAAAGAAAAAAATTCACTCTGGAATAGAGGAATCCAGAATGAAGGAAAAAGAGTGAATGCTCACCAAAAAATAAGTGCTGCCAGTTATTGAACACATACCCCAAACGGCATTCATCAGAATAATCCCTGAGGTAAGGGAAGTGCAGTTATCACCCCTTCTACAGATAAAGAAACTGAGGCTCACAGAGGTGAAGCAACTCACCTTCATGCCTTCATTCAGAAAATATTTTTCTGACTGCCTACTTATACCGTGTGCCAGCTGCTCTGCTGTTTTGCATAAAAACTAGTGGGCAAATGAAGCCCTGTTTTAATTATGCTGCTGGTGGCAATGAACGCCAGAATGATGATTAAAACCAGACTCCAGAGAAGGTCTCCTCACAAGAAAAAAAATGTGTAACTATGTGTGGTGATGGATATTAATTATCTTGCAATATATAAAGATATCAAACTGTTGTTGTACACTTGAAACTACGGTAATACAATGTTATGGGTCAATTATGTCTCAGTAAAAAGACACCAGACTCCAGAGTCCATGTTCTAACCACCACAGAGCACTGCTGAACCACAGGACACACAGTGCTTCCTTGGACCTGGTGTGATCCATAGGACATGCACTGCCCACAGGTGATGCCACTGTCCCCAAGATGAGCCTACCCTTCGCAGGGATGGACACATGTGGCTGAAGTGAAGCCAGACCCCTGAGGCACTGTTACCATCCACCTCCCTTCCAGCCCCACCATCTTAGCCTAAAGAAAGGTGCTTCTTACTTGGGATTCTTAGGGGCCTTGGATGGCAACACTGTCAGCACCAGAGAGGACTTTCCAATGGCTGAACAGGAGGCCACCAGGTTCATCTGGGGAATGAACTTGACCTGTTGACACCAGTTGGAATGGAGAGCCTGGGAAGAGAGTAGCATTGGTGGGAGACCCAATGCAATGACAGTCTTTCAGGCTCGGCCCCCAAACCATGGCAGGTGTTAGGAGCTAGAGGAGCCCAGAGATCATCAAGTCCAATGCCCTTCTAGTGATCATAGCTTTGACAAAGTGATAGCCCTAGCCCAGGTCCTGTGACCAGGGTGTGGCCGTCATTTGTCAGTAAGTACTCGAACCTGCTGTTACATGAACTATTTATAACTTAGAGGATGGGCAGGTCGGGCCTATACTAATATTGTCTGTCACCTTAGCCCAGGCAGGAGGAAGGGCAGATTACAGTTATCCATGGGAGCCCCACCACAGATTAACCTACACTTGTGGCCCCACCACTGCCCTCCACGTTTGTCAGGACTTGGTGTACAGCATGGGAACGTTATCTGGTGCAACTTGGGCAATAAAAGGCCGAGACCCTTAGGTCAAGGGGGTGGTATGGCTGGACAGGTTCTGAATTCTCTAGCTCCAGCCCTGTGGTCAAACCCAGTGCTTAGCCTCCCAAATCCAGAGATCTTCCTTGCCAGGACAAGACTGGAGGAGTGAATTGGAGGGGTTGTCAGGCCCTGAGCTAGGTTTTGCATGCACTGTCTCACTGTGTATCAAGCGGGAGGCACCAAATTCAAGGCACTTAATGCAACCTGGGACACTTGGCAACTTGGAGGGAAACCAAGCCTAAGATGAGATTCCCACAGAAGAAAAAAACGGAGTGCTAGTGTGTGACTCTTCCTGAGAGGATCCTAAGGCCCGAATGACCGAAGCTGCTCGAAAATAAGCATGCAGGAGCCCTGGACCACCCAATTCAGACTGCCCTATCAGATTCATTCATTCATTCAGTTGTTAAACAAATGTACTTGGGAGCCCACCAAGCCCCAGACTGGAGATAGAACAGAGAATAGAACAACCTAAGTGCCAGTCCTCAAGGAGCTGTCAATCTCATGAGAGTGACAGGACAAGATACCAATGGATGGACAATACAAAGAGGTAAAGTAGTAAGCTGTGATACTGTGACTTATAATAAGAAATATATATTTGGTCTTTGTCCCCAATTCTGGCACAGAGCTCCTAAAACCCTGGGAATTTCATAAGTGATGAGAGCTATAAAGGTGTCTTGACACTCATAGCAAACACCTTTTAACCATACCTAAGTTTATGTTAAGGAGGAGACTTTTGGAAAACACCTAAGGACAGGGGCTAGTGCCAGGGGCACTGACCACATGACTGGAGAGCTGGAACTTCCAGGCCTACCTCCTGACCTCCAGGGATAGGAAAGGCACTAGAGGTTGAATTCAATCACCAACAACTAATGATTTAATCAATCAGGTCCATGGAATAAAGCCTCCATAAAAAGTTCAGGGAGCTTCTGGATTGGTGAACATGTGGAGATTTGGGGAGACTTGTGCTCTCAGAGATCACAGATGCTCCAAGTCCCAGCTCCACATACCTTGCCCTACACATTCCTTCCATCTGGCTGTTCCTGGATTACATGCTTTTATAATATAATTGATAATCTAGTAACATGTTCCTCTGAGTTCTGTAAGATGCTCTAGCAAATTAACCAAACCCAAGGAGGGAGGAGATCACAGGAACCTCATTTCTATAGCCAGTTGGTGAGAAGCACAGGTAACAACCTGGACTTGTGACTGTCATCCAAAGTGGAGGGCAGCCTTGTGGTACTGAACCTTTACCTGTAGGATCTGACACTGAAGGACACCCAGCTGGTGTTAGAACATTGTGGGATGATGTGGGAAAACACACACACACACGTTGCAGCTGATGTCAGAATCCTCTAAGAGCTCCAAGGTGAAGGGATAAAGGCAGCAAGCAGCTTGAAGGCAGCAGAGAGGAGAGCACACAGTACCTAGAGGAGGAGCATGCAGCCTAAAGGAATAGCATGCATTAAGGCCCTGAGGTGGCAAAGGGCTTCACTGTTTCAGAGAGAAGCTACTGGGAGATTCAGAGCAAAGGAGTGACATGACTGTATTTCCATCTCATAATACCTCTGGCGGCTGAACAGAGAGAGTACTGTGAGGAGAAAGGACATGGGAGGACAGCTAGTAACCACTGCAGCCACCAGGAGAGAGGTGGTGTCTGCTGGGACCAGGGCTGAGCAATGAGGCAGTGAGAGAGACAGCCATGTCTGGGATACAGAAAGAGCTACTGCTACCCTGTTCCCACAGACCGAGCCCCCGAGGCTGAAGACTGAACCCAGGAGACAAATCCACTCTCTGCATTTATTTTTGAGGGTTCTGTGTGTGTGTAGAGATAATTACCATGGTAACAAGCCAGGGAAAGCTACAACTTACCTTCAGCTGGTAACTTTTATACAAATGGGACTTCTCATTTAAGAGCTTCCATGTGGGAACACTGATCCAGTGATCTAACAGAGGAGAAAACCAAGGTTCACATCACCAGTCCACTCCGTGCTGGAGAAGCAAAACCTCAGAAGACATCTTGAGCTGGTTTGCAACTCCTATGTGTCTCAAAAGGCTTTTCCACCCCCACCCTCGTTCAACTTTCACTGTGTCCTGTTGAGATCAGTAGGGTAAACTCTAACACCCAGAAAATAGATCCAGCAGATTAACACGACGGCCCAGAGCCCCCACCCCGGCCCATGTCAGATCTGGAACCAGATTTCCAGGCCCCTCACTCTCCCCAGCTGCTGCAGTCTAAACCAGCTGATTCTTGTTAGGGAACCCCAACTCCACTGGAGTGGAAATGAGTTAAAGTCCTAAGCTCTAGTCGTTCTGAATCATTTGGGAGTTTGTCATCATGCTTCAAAGTACTTGCCCCCCTTGCCTAGCAAACACAAGTTCAAGAAGTTGCGTGCACGCACGCGCACATCATAAACAGAGCACATCAGGAGCAAGACATCAGGCACAACCCTGCTCTCATGGAGCTGAATCTCCTGGCCATCGAAACCTCCCATGGCAGGCAGCTGAGGAGGCTCCAGGGGAAGCACCTCAGGCCCCTGTGCAACACAGACAGGGGGAGCTGGCAGTGGCGGGGGACAAGCAAGGGTCTACCTGCAGAGCATGGTTTAAGGGGTAGGTCAGGAGAGCTGGGACAGTCTAGGCTCAGACCTGAGAGAAACACCCAGGTAAAACAGAGAAAAGAGACAGGGGTCTTATGCTAAGCATTTTACTGCTGCAAAATCACCAACCCCATCTTGCAAAAGCACAAAGAAGCTTAAAGGGTTAGTCCCAAGGGTTAGTGTTGCTGAAGGTCGCTGAAGGTCGCTGAAGTTGGGCAGGCTCTGCATGGACGCAGGAAGGAAGCTTAGCTCCAGGCTGTGCTGTGCTGTGAGCGTGTTAGCCTGTCTGCTGTTCGCACTAGGCTGGGAGAGCCCCAGAGGGGAGTAAGTTACTAGTCACTTACTGTATGCCTCACACTGTACACTCTCCTGCCTTCTTATAGCAAAGCCATGAATTGAGCATGCTCATCCCTATTTGAATAAGGGAACTGAGGTGCAGAGAAGCTAAGCAACTGGCTCAAGGTCACACAGAACTAGTCTGTCCAACTCTTCCCAAGTCAACGCACTGCTGAGCCCACCTTCATGTTTGTCCCCAGCCTTCAGTCTGCATGTGGCATGAACGGTTTCATCTAACACTCCACTTTCATCTGCCACTTCTCCAATTTCCAGTCCACCACTCAGCTCAAAGAACACCACAGCCTCCCTCCCATGCCGATTCCCAGGGGTGGCACAGAGTGACCAGGGCAGACACCAGGGGAAGAGGCTGATGAGGCAAGGATGTAGCAGGGGACCAGCCCACTGCTGTGTCCAGGGCAGGACCCAATTTCTGTCCATCCAGCGAGGGTCGATGCCCCAACAGACTTGGCAGGAGAAGCTACTGAGGTCTGGGAGCTCCTGGAGAGTGTCCTGCTCAGAGGCTCTGACTGGAAGCCCAAGGGGCTGCTCTGATGTCCTGGGTGGAGGGATCAGTATCCCTGTGGGTTGGGGCCTCTGCTTGCCTTGGCCTCCTCTGGGGTTGGAGAAGCCTGGAGGCCCAACACTGCATTTAAGGTTCGATCCCACACAGAGTCCAGCTCAGCTGAGGCCCGAAGGCCTCAGGATCTAGTGCCCCTTGGCAGAGCAGCCCCAACTAGAATCCTTCAGCATTTCATTGACTCGGGAGACAGCCCAGCAGGCAGTTCAAATACAGACTCTGAGATAGATCTCAGCTGCCAATTACCCGCCATGGGTCCTGTGCAAATGCTCCATCCCTGTAATCCTCTGCTTCTCCTTTCAATGGGCTGTGACAATAGTACCTCCCTCCAGGCAGTAGGTGGGGGGTTGCAGGAAGTGATGTGCCCAAAGTGCTCAGCACAGGACTGCTCAATAAATGTCACTGTGCTGTTCACGTATTATGTGGAGCGGGGCTCCACAGAGCCCACTTTCAGGTCAACCTCTCCACCCCACCCCTCTCGCCAACAGGCAGCTTAGAAGCACACAGGGAAGAAGAACCCTCCTCCCAAACATGGAGGAAGTTAGCACCATCATCCCAAGGCCCAGAGCAGGTGAATGACTTCCCCAGGGTCACAGAGTTGGCACAGGTTCATTCTTCCTGGGATGAGGAGGGTCGTGAAACTCCACCCTCCCTGGCCCTAACTGCACAACCTCCAGTCTTGAGGGACTGCTGTCTCCTCAGCCCCCGCCCACCTCCTCTGTCACCTCTTCTCCCTGTCTCCCCACAGGCTGCTCTGAGCTGAGTGCATGTGTGTACTATGGCCCGAGCTGCTGAAAGAGCCAGCCCTCCCAGGGCCTCCTGAGCAGGGAATCAGGGACAGGGAAGGGCACCCTGGGACAGGGCCACCTCCACATGCCCTCCTCCACTCTCCAGCATCTCAGCTACCCCGTTTGGAGGTCCTGGGGAGGATTCGAGGGTTGAACAGCCCGCTGGTCACTTTGTCAGAGGTGAAGACAATAACGTTGCCTTTGGTGTCCCCGAAGCAGAACACACCTTTGTGATAGTCAGACCTGGGAAAGATGAAGACGGAAGAAGCCATGGAGTCAGCTGGGTACACCCAGCTGCAGTCCTCCACCCCTTCCCTGGCTTCCGACTCCTTTGTCCGCCTTGGGAGGGGGCACAACTTTCTAGCCTGGCCTTCAATAGTGCACAAACCATCAGAGAACCAGGTCCACAGAAATCAGTATTTTTTAAATCAGAATAAATGAACCCCTGGTCCTCTGGCTGGTCTTGGTCAAGTTGCGCCCAGATGGGCATGATGTCCCCAGAGTCCTCAGCCACAGCAGCACAAACCTCTGCCAGGGTGTGGTGACTGACTAAGCTGGGAAGGAGAGAAAGAGGAGGTGACAAGGGCTCTGAGGACTTGCTGACTGTGAAAGGTGGTCCCAAGACAGAAGCAGCTTGGGGGCGGGGAGGACAGGCACACAGGGTGGGAATCTTTCCAAGGCTGTTTGCAGGGAGGCTTTCTGGGGGTCCCAACCTCACTGAGTGATGTGGCTATTGCCAAGACCCTGCACCAATCTCCCATGAGACCTACCAGTAGTCCATGACCAGGACACAGCTGTCCAGATCAACGAAGGTGAAGGCCCGGACACAATTATGGTTACTAATATCAAAGAACTCTAGGAAGAGACAGAAGAGGAGGGCAATCCATGCTCACGGCTGGTTCGCTGCAAACATGTGACTCCCAGTGGCCGCGAGCAAGCCGGGGCAGCTGCCAGGGACTCACCTATCTTCTGGTCAGTAGACGCGATCGCAACCAGGTTCATGTTATGGAGACAGACCATGTCAATGACCCACATCTGCTGGTTGTGGAGAGGCTGGATCTGGTTAAGCTAGCCAGAGGAACAGCAGAAGAGACTGGGCTGGGGAGGCTCAGCCAGGAGAGCACACTAGGAGCCCAGGGGCCCCACACACCCTCTCCTGCCACCCAAGGACCTAGCATCAAGCAAAGACCTGGTATTAATGATGGAGTCTTGGATAAACTCCCTTACCTTTCAGTCTCAGTTTCCACATCTGTAAAATGGGCTTAAAGAACCAACATATTTATAACTCCTTTTTAGAGTAGTTTGACAAACTGCCCCTCTGTGTGCCTGAATTTTCCCCGTTTTACTGAGCTACAATTGACATATAACACTGTATTGTATTGTTTGTTTTATCCAAGCCTTATGTTCCATCTGCTGGTGTCACCTGGCCCTAGTGGCTTATTAAGGAAAAATCGTCCTGCCAGCTTATCAGCAATGAGTGGAATCATGAAAGCTAAAGCAGCTAGGTGCTGTCCAGCACTGAGTAGAAACTTGGCAGGCACGGGTGCCCTTCCGCACTGTGGTGACAGCCTCACTTAACACTTGTGCAGACAGAATCTGAAATGGCACTCCATATGGGGATGCCATGAGCAAAGGCACGTCAGCAGCAATGAGCTGCTATGTCCAAGGAAAAGAGGAGGCTGGCCCAGCAGGCTTGGGATGGACAAGGCAGGAGATGGCTTAGGGGTGGCCAACTTGTATTTTACTCCCTGAATAGTGCCACAGGCTCTGACCTGGAGAAAGCAGAGAGGCATTCGATCTGAAAAAGAAGGGAGGGGATGTTTTAAGGCAATTCCTTTAGGTGGGTATTCAGAAGGGATGGTGAAGGCAGGGGGAGAAAGCAGACTGGGGCAGTGAGGACAACGCACCAGGGTCCCCCTGAAGCCCCTCTTTCACTCAGGGCTGGAGTCTAACACACACAAGGGAGGTAACAGTAATGCCTGTCACCCCACATTCAGAAGAGAAACCCAGAGCCTTAGGGAGTTTCAGTGACTTGCCTAAGGTTGCACAACTAGTAGGTGAAGCCCAGCCCCAATCCCAAACTCCAGGGTTTTCCATCTGCATGGCCAGGATGTGCAGCATGTGGTCATAGATGGTGCTTGGCAGCTCACTCTTAACAACATCTACTTGCCCAAGGAAGAAGACCCAGGTCTCCTGGGCCTTCCAGAGGAGCCTCTCTCCCTCTGTCCTCCTCAGCCCTTCTGGGTTTTGACCCTTGAAAGGCACTGAGCTGACCATGAAGCAGCCACAACCAAGAGCTCAGGCTGTAATGTGTACCCCCATGCCAATAAACACACAGAGAAAACGAGGTGGATGGGATATGCCAGAAACCACAGCCTCAGGAGCATGAGTGTAAATCTCCCTCTGTCCTGAGCTACCAAGTGTCCCCAGGAGTCACTAGACCTCCTCAGAACCTTAGTTCCCTCCCTAGGCAACTGGAGGGATAGGGGAAAGGAACCATGCAGAACCTCCCTGCCCAAGGCATGACCCCTAACGGAACCATGAAACACTCTACAGTTACAAAGCCTTCATTGCTGGCAGCATCTCAACAAGCCTTTCTTCTCTGGAGAGCTGTGCCTTCCTCCTTCCTCATTTGCTAGAGAATTCTGAACTAGTCTGGCAATACAAGTACACAGCGAGATGGCCAGTGTTTTATCACTCACTGCACTTGGCCAGAAACTAAGGGCACAAAGACAATGATGTTGTCACCGTTCACTGGGTACTTGCTCTGTGCCTTGCGTTGCTCCAAGCACCATGCATGTATTATGTCATTAAATCTTCCCAACTGCCCTGTGAGGAGGTACTATTACTACCCCCATGTGACAGATGAGGAAACTGAGGCATAGAGAGCTATACAGTGACTGGTCCAAAGTCACAGAGTTGGAAGGTGACGCAGTGGGGTTCTCAGCCAGGCAGTCAGACTCCAGCACCCATGCTGTGAGTCCCTGCCTGGCCCAAGCAAAGGATGTGAATCAGCAGGACTTGGTGATGGAGTGGGGGTGACAAGGAGGCTGATCTCAGCACAGGAACCCTGATAGGTGATAATGCCATTCACTGAGATGGGGGCACAGGAGAAGTAAGCCTGGTGGGCAGGGAGGGCTGATGTGAAATTCAGTTTGTACCAACTGGAGCTGCATTGTCTGTTGGACATCCAAATGGAAGGGACATCCAGGTGGAATCCTGTCCACAGAGGGAAAAGGTGAGGCTCATGGTCCCACAGTGCAGCCAGAGCCTGGACCCAGGAGCTGTGACTGCCAGTGCGGGCTGCCTAACCCACAAACCCCCAGAAGGGCCTGCTCTGGGCCTAAGGGGCAAAGGTAGATGCTCTCTGACCACCCCCGTGTGGGTTCCACTCACCCTATAGGAGCTGATGAGCAAAAACGACTCCAACCAGAACTGCAGGATCCCATCCTTGGTGACAGTCAGGAAATGCCCAAACTTCTTGAACCGCTCAATTAAAAACTCCACTTTTACAACTTCACATCTGTGATTCCTGTGGGAGGCAGTAAGAGAGAGAGGAGCCCAAACAAAACAGAACACAGACACCGAGGAGGAAGGACAAAGCAAGCAAGAGGGGTTTCACTCACATGCACACACACGTGCACACACGCACACCACTGAGAAATTCTAGCCAGCTCTGGGAGATGTGCGACTCAGCCCCTCCTCCAAGTGGATCGCCACCACTTTCAACACGGGCCAAAAAGAAAGAGCCCACACATACGAGTATGCTGTATGAGACAGGGCTCCCAAAGCAGTAAGCTTATGCTGTGAAATAGCCAGTCAGCTATCTCATGATGGGATGGGTCAGATGAGACAGACAACAGAGGTCCTTTGCAAACCTTTTATGGGAAAATGGCCCTAGGAAGGCAAGCAGATTGAGGCTTGTGACTGAAAACTGTGGCATGACACTGATTCCAGCTAGTGCTCTGGGGTGGGAAGGGGAATAGGCCCAAGAATGAGGGCAAAGTGGACAAGGGGCCCCCATGCACACAACTCCTCATCTCCAAGAACACGCCCTGAGCACAGCCAGCAGTTCCTGAGGCCAGCCTTGCCTCACTGTCAGCCACGTCCAGCCTTCCCAGGAAGCTTCAGTGCTACCTTCCAGTAGCTTCTTTCCTGCCCCAAAGTTGGCTAAGCCAGCTCTCTGGCCATTGAAGGGCATCGCCATTTTGACTTGCTGACACAGAACACTCTCTCCCATTTAATGTGCCCAGACCTCTGGGCCCCAGCAGGGCAGGTAATGTTACCTCACCTTACAGGGACCCATAGGATAACCATTTGCTTGGAGTTATGCCTTGGTGAACAGCAGAGCGGGAACTAGGAACCAGGGACCTTGATCTCTACTCCAGCCAGAATCCATTCCAAATGGTCTGACCTGTGGCTTTAGGATAACCCAGTAACTGTGAAACTACTGTGTTACAATCAAACTCTGCCGAAGAGAGGGGGACATCTGTGTGTAGACACGGCTGTCCTCCCTCTTGCCCTCAGCTCACAGCTCTGTCTAGACCCTATGACTATTCTTAATCACCCCTCTAGTAATCACCTCCAATTCTGCCTCTTCTGTTGGGCCAGAGACTATGAGGAATAGACATAATAGGTGACAGCTATGAAGTGAGGAGAGCCCTAGGAGCCGTCACCTCATGAGGTCTCAGTTACCTCAACTACACGATGACAGCACCTCCACCTCCTAGAGCTGCAGTGGGATGAAGGCGATGGTGTATTTGGTTGGTGAGTTGGGCCCAGGTACAGTACAGGTGAGCCAGCCTTTAAAAGCTACCCTTTCATGAAGGTAATTAAATATTACTTGGCTATTTTCTTCACCAAGCTGGAAATGTTTTCCAGATACGTAGGCTGAGCAAATAAACAGGAGAACATAGGGGCAAACTTCTTGACATTGTTGATCTAGACCCTTTAAGCACTCTTGGGAACCTAAATGTCCCAAAGAAGTAGACCAGTGAAGGCTTAGCTACAATCAAGCGAAGTTTCCATGTCAATATTGATGATTATAAAATCTTTCGTCATTCATCTTTATTGGCTATTCTCAATTAAATCTTGACCATATTTTTTTAAAAAGGTTACCCTTTCATAGTTTTCACTTCAACCATCTCTATTAAATTCCAGGTTGCTGAGGGCAGGGACCTCCTTCTATTACAGTTTGTGGTGCTCCCCATGGCCTGCTCTGCATGTGGTCCCAAGGACGGTCCCACCACAGCCCCTCCTAACCAGGCCACCAATGCAGGCCACCACTCCTGTACCACAAGACCCAGTTCCTGGCCTGGCCACCAGAACTAGGCAGTTGGTACTCAAATCCAAGGTGGGCTCCACAGGCAGCCCAGCTCAACAGGGCTGGGCCAGCAGGCCTGGACCACTGGAGTGCTCCTCCTTCTTAGGATGTTCTGAGGGGTGGGAGCAGACAGGGTCACGACACAGAATGAGGAAGAGATGAGAAGGACTGTAGCACACAGTGGGCGAGGAGACACATGGATGAGCAAGCTGGCAGGGGCAGAGCTGCATGCTCCAGGAGCCTGGGGCCCACTCCCAAGGCCTGGGGCAGGTGCAGTTTCCTGCGGTGGCTCTTATGCTGTCACCTCAGGGTCAAGCCCTGTCCTTACTATTTGTTCTATAGATGAATCTGTGTTCTATAGATGAAACTGCCAGACCCACTCAGCATGGGCCACAGGAGGAAGTAGGAGGGGCCTCGCTGGGGGGACAGGGATTGGGAGGGGCAAACAGAGCAACCCCACCACTTACATGTTACCTCTCTGAGCCTCAGTTTCCGCATCTATAAAGTGGGGACAAATCCCTACCTAATGCTCACTCACGCCCACCTACAGAGGCTGAGAGGAACTAAAGGACATTTAGCAATAGGTCCAATGGTAGACCCCTGGTGGCCCCCACGAAGAGTAGCTCAGGGATTCAAGAAGGGGTGGTTGTTGCAGGGCTGGCATAGCCTCACTCAGACACATCCCTTCAGTGCAGGGAGAGGCTCCTTACAGGGGAACGATCCTCATGGGCAGCTGGAAGCGCGGGTGGTACTGGCTCTTCCTCATCAACTCCTTTCCTCGGAACTCGCAAATCATATAATCCACATAGTTCGGCTGCCTCAGGAAGAAACGAAAAGCAGGGCGGTTGCTGGCCCGACAGTCTGAGCACTGTATTTTGGGAACCTAAGCCCAACTTCCAGTGCCCTCCCCGACCTCTCCCAGCCCCTTCCAAGGAGCTCTGGGAGCCCCCTGAAGCTGGCCCCAGGAAGCAGCCAAGCAACAGACCTGTTCTTGGATCTGGACTGGGTGACAGACCTATTGGCAAGTACTTGCAAAGATAGCACAACAGCACTTTCCTCCTAGTGCATTTCTGTAACTCTGCATCCATCTTCACATCCCTTCCACATCTGCTATCTCATCTTACTACCCCACTTTATGGAGAATAAGGCTGTGCCCAATAAGTATAGATGAGTCGCCCAGATCAACTATCAAGTTAACAGTAGGAGAGGATCCATAAGCCAGGCCACTAGGGCAACTCTAGACTCTACTGATCAGCCTCATAAAAATATGGCCAAGACCAAAACGGACCAGCAGGTGAAGCTATAACAAGAAACAGAATTACATAAGACAGATCATGGTGTCAGTGGCAGAAAATGCTGGAAATGTGTTTACTATAGAATATTAAGAGGAATAAAAAGCCAGAATGTAACCCTAAGCCAAGGGAGAAAAGTATAATAGAGCAGTTAACACATGGGCTCTTGAGGCAAACTCGCCAAGCCTGTGACAGCTCGAGCCCCTGTAACCCTGGGCCAGGTTAAGTTTCAGCTTCCCAATCTGTCAAGTGGAAGTAAACAGTACTTACTTACCCACTGTGATTCCTGTGAGGGTTAAGTGAAGTAATACATAAAGCGCTTAGCACAGTGACCACTGCAAATGCTACCTGTTGTCATCGTGACATCAATGGAGCAGACTATTTTTTTGTACTTTTGTATGTTCTGCATTCTTAAATGTTACATAGTATATGCTCATTGTAGAACATTTTGAATCAGAAAAGAAACAAAAACATTAGTATTAATTTAATATTAATATGCTCTAAAACCTTGACATTTTTAGATTTATCTGCCACAGATCTGCCTGTTCCTGAGTGACCATAAAGGGTCATGAGATGGCTGTGGCACCAGCTGGAAACCCCTAAGCTGGAGGGGACGCTGGCCTGCAGGGCCACCACATGGCAGATGGTGGGGGCGGGAGGCTTGCTGCTCTGTTGTGCACTGTCCATCTCACACAAGGGTCATGACTGTTTGTCATATACTCTCCTGAACCCAGGGAAGGGAATAAGCTGCAATGATCCCACAAAGGTCTCAGGAGGGCCCCTCAGAGACAGAAGGTCCCCTCTATTGAGCATGCACCCCAGAATACACAGGAGGCGCTCTGATGTTGTGACTGCCACCATCTGCAGCCCTCCGTGTGCTCCACTGAACAGCCACGGCCTGAGCCCTCCAGCCTCCCTCCAGCTACCGGAGGCAGTGGGGCCCTCACCCAGGTGATGAAGCCATCACAGTCCACGTCCACCTTCAAAAACAGTGCCTCGAGCAGCTCTTCGCACACACTGCTCAGCTTCTTCTTCATGGCCGTAATGAAAGCCTTCAAGTCCAGGGCTTCAAAAGAGAGAAAAAAGAGCATCAAACACTTTGGCACAGCTCACTGGCCCCACCCCTGGCCACAGTGTTCTGTGGCATCTGGGTGCTGAGAAGGGACACAGAGAGAGGATCATGTGTGCGGGGTTATCATCTGTTCAGTGTCCAGTCATCCCACAAATACTGGCTGCACATCTTCCACTTGAGAGCACCGTGTTGGCCCCATGCTGGTGGGTGCTGGGAGGGTACTAAAAAAGAACCCATTTCTGAACAAATAAGATCGACTAGGCATTGAGAAAAACTCAAAAGAGAGAAAGAAAAATAATGGCAAGAAACATAAATTCAAACACATAGAGAGAGGAAATGTATCTTTTAAAGGTAATTAAGGGAAGCCGGGATGGCTCAGTGGGTTAGGCGCTCACTTTGTAGCCCCGGGGACCGAGGATTGAATCCCGGCCCTGGCCTGTGTGGACCCATATGCTGAACCAGGGAGTGCCCCCAGTTCAGTTCTCACCGAGGCGAGACCCCGGCCCAGTTCCTGCCCTGTGCAGCCCCGCCCACTTGTAGAATAAAACTATGTAGAAAAACTGATGATGTGCAACTGTGGAGACTATTCTGGGCCCTCCCCCTTCTCTCTGTATCTCTATCTCTCTCTTACTCGCTGTCAAAAACAATAAAAATAAATCTTTAAAAGGCAATTAAAATACAAACTGGGGGATGCCAGGTTGGCTCAGTGGGTTGAACACTTGCTTTGCAGCTGTGGGGTCTGAAGATTAAGTCCCAGCTCCAGCCTGTGAGGCCCCATATGCTGAACTGGGACATGTTTCCCAAGTAGGAGGCCTCTGGTTCGGTTCCCACCCTGTGAGGCCCCACATCACCTGTGTGGAATAAAACGATGTTGAAACTAATGATGTGCAGCTGTGGAGACTGCTCTGGGCCCTCCCCTTCTCTCTGTCTCTCTCTGTCAAACAATAAAATAAATTTAAATATATGTATATATACAAGCTGGCTAGAGGGAAAGATGGGTAAGGGAGATGAGGACAGGGCAGGGATAAAATATTCTCCCTGTGCTAGGTTTTGCGATTCTTTTTTTTTTTTTTTTTTAGATTTATTTGTATTGTTTTTGACAGAGAGAGATACAGAGATAGAGACAGAGAGAAGGGGGAGGGCCCAGAATAGTCTCCATAGTTGCACATCATTCGTTTTTCCACATAGTTTCATTCCACAGGTAGGAGTGGGGCTGCACAGGGTAGGAACTGGGCTGGGGTCTTCACCCCAGTGAGAACTGAACTGGGGGCACTCCCCAGTTCAGCATATGGGTCCACCCGGCCTGAGACCGGGATTCGATCCTCGGTCCCCCGGGGCTGCAAAGTGAGCGCTTAACCTACTGAGCCATCCCGACTTCCCCAAGGTTTTGCGATTCTAAGGGACTCTGTCTGCAAATGAGTTAATAATCCCTGTCTAGATTTTAAAAGAATAATCAGCATGTATAAAATGCATCTAAAACCCTCGCCAAGTATTTGGAGTCCTCTCTGTGGCCTGAAGGCCATGCAGTATCCAGCTCCTCTCATTCTCACCTCCCACCACTGTACCCAGCCACAAAGTCCCCACACTGGTTCTCACACCACCGAGCACACTCCCACCTGAGGCCCTTTGCCCTGTCTGGTTCCCCTCAAAGGAAAACCTTCCTGGGGACTGAGGGGTCTGCCCACAGGCTCCCCTGTCCACTGCAGCCTGTGAGTTCTGGCATGACTGGGCTCCCAAGTGTTTCTGTCGGCACTAGGATGTGATGGTGATGACAGTGGACACCGGTCTCATCTCTGCTTATTCATACTGACCACCTAATGCAGGGGGGTGGTTGTGAGGTTAACTGTGACACAGAAAGGTGAGCTCTTATGTGGCTGGGAAGTGGTGGCGCCCAAGGCTGAGCCCAGCAATCCCACTCTAGAGGTCCTGCATTCACCCTGTGCTACGCTCCTACTGCTAGATTAAATGAAGGCCTGAAAAAAACATGCCCTGCTTAAAGAGGGATCCATCTTGCTTATCTGAAGCTGAAGCCGAGGGGCTGGCATGTTTTGAGTGGCACTTCATGGTCCTTCCATGTGACAGTCCATAAGCATGCAGCCTTTCCCTGGAGAGAGCTAGGAGTCAAAGGGCCTCTGTGCAGCATTCAATGAACAAATCCTTGTGAGAGCGCTCCATGGATTGAGTCCTTTCACAGTGTTTAAGAAACCATATATATCATTCACTGCTACATTTTTTAATAAACTTACAATAAGTTCATCAAGAACTTTTTGAGAAAAAATGAGAGAATAGACACAAAGGAATTTTGGAAAGAATGCACACTGCAGGGGCAAGGCGGGACCCCGGCAGGACCCCTCCTCATCAGCACCTCTGAAAGGAAGCACTCACCCATCTCACATCAATGGTCAACTGGTAGTTCTCAAAGCGTGAATGTGGAAATATCACTTCCCACTACTAGCATCAGGCAGTAGGGACCTTTCTGGGGAGCTCCCTAACTTTTGCCAGCCTACTCCACTGAGCCACCAGTGACTCCAAACCACACGTGACGGTGCCTTTCCTTGTCTTGGGGCCTCCTCCCTCTAAGCAGTGGCCCCACTACCCACCCCTGCTCCCTGGGCAGCTCCGACTCCTCCAGGCTCTATTGTCTGCCCTGTTCTGTCACTGGGTATCTGGTGCTTCTTGTCGCTGACCTTGCTTTACCGCTTGACATTCTCGAGTGACCACACCTCTTCACCCATTTCTACATCTCAGAAGAGAAATTCTCTCCCATGTCCATGACTCTATTTCCAAGTAGCCCTCTAGCCCTTCCAACTCATGTTTAAAATCCAATCTATCTTTATCTCAAAACTGGCTGCCCTTTCCTGTGTTTGCCATCTCTGTTAATGGTGTCACCTCTCCCTAGTCCCCTAGCTGAAGAAAAGAATCCTATGATCCTAGAATAGAGGTACTGTCACTCTCCCTATCTTACAGAGGACATAGAGGCACAGCCAAGATTCAGGGATTTGCCCAAGGACGCACAAGAGTGCAACAGGGATTCGAAACTGCTCCTCTTGGTTATAATCTCCACTCCCCTATGCAGGTCCTCAGTCCTGCAGCTGCAAGAAACTGGGTTCTGCCAACACCTGAAGTGGACCCTTCCCTGGTCAAGCCCCAGAAGACACCACAGCTCCAGCTGACACTTCGATTGCATCCTGATGAGACCCTGAGCAGAGGAGCCAACTAAGCTGTGCCTAGAACCCTGACCCACCGAAACTGTGAGATAATAAATATGTATTGGTTTAAGCCAGTAAGTTTGTGGGAATATTGCTGCACAACAACAGATAATAAGCCACACATATGAAGTAGTTTGGAAGAAAATATACCAAAATGCTGACAGTGGTTATGTTCAAATGCTTGGATTAGGGGTATTTTTATCCTTAGGTCCCAAGTAGCTCCAATATGCTGACAATATTTATATAACAATAAAATGTTTTAAAAGAAAAGAGTTTTAAAGGAGACACTGATGCTAAAATGCTTGTCAAGTCTGAACCCTCCACACACCCCAGGTACTGGGTCCTACCCTGTGCAAAAGCCAAGAGGCTGAGCCCACAATGCAACTTTACCTCCAGTTGAGTGCACACCATCCTTAAACATTTCCTCCATCTCAGTCAGGTGTAGCTCAGCAAATAGCTGAGACTCATGTTGGAAGTCCAGCGTCTGGCTAAGGTCACCAGATGGAGTTGGGGAGCTAACAGCCTCCTTGTTCATCTGGAATCTACCTGGAGTGGATGCCTGGAACAAACACAACTACAAGAACCAGGGACTGAGAGGGTTGATGTCCTGTGCTGAACATTTTAAAGCACATCTTATTGAAAGAGAGACTCTTTAGGAAAGGACGGTATGTAGTGTTATGGTGTGTTATAAGTAAGTCTTAATCACTTTCAGACCCAGGAAGACCAAGAAAGATTATAATCTCCACTCCCCTATGCAGGCCCTCAGTCCTGCAGCTGCAAGAAACCGGGTTCTGCCAACACCTGAAGTGGACTGCTTCTCCTGACTTTAGAGAGTAAACCACTATCCCCATTTTACAGATGCCATGACAGGCTCAGTGAGGTTAGTGGACACAGCCACGGTCCCACCTCACACATAACAGGACTCATAAGGTATTTCAGTTCAGTAACTATATTGACCAAATGTTCAGTGGTCAGAATTCAAGACCCCAATGAATCCAGCTGCATCTTCCTGGGACAATTTGATGTGGTCCTATGAGCCCAGACAGATTAAAGCTCATGGCTTCTTCCTCCTCTTCACCTTCCCTCGTCCCCCAAAAAGCCTTCCCCATCCTCTATCCCTCAACAATCAACAATGCTTTCTCTCTTCAGCTCCTACACGTGACTCATTTTGACCCTTTGGCACAATGCTTCAGTTCATTAAAAGTGCAGGTAGTCAAAAGCTGCCTCCCCAGAGCCTGCAGGGGTAGACTGTGGGATACTACTGAATGCTGCTCACTGAGACACACTGCTTTGGGCCTTGGACAGTCAAGAAAACTTTGGTGGAGGTTGAACTACTCACTCTCATCTCAGCCCCCTTCAGAATAAGCAAATGCTCCTCTCCTGTGAACTTTCACTCATGGTCTACATACACCTGTCAAGAGCCAGGAACTGTGAATACACAGAGTGGAGAGCGGCCTTCACCGAGCCCACCAAATGAGCTAGTTAATGCAGGCCCTCAAGTTAGAAATCTCAGCACCACCTTCGGCTCTTCCCTCTTGCCTCTTATTCATTCTTACTGTCTCTCCTATTAGTTTTTACTGTGATCCATTCCCTACATCTAAACCCTCCTGTCCCATCCCTGCCCCACTCTGAACCTGGTCTTTTGCTGGGACAAGTACAATGGGCTACCCTAACTGGGACCAGAGTCTGGCCATCCCTCCCAATCCACCTCCCAACACTGGCACCAGTTACCTTTCTGGAAGGCAAATCTGATCGGCTCTGACCCCTACCAGGTTACTTCTACCACCTCAGACTCCTGAGTATGGCATTCAAAGACCTTTGCAAGGTAGCCCTGACCTTTCTTTTTAGTTTCAATGCACACATCATGGTCCAGGCACACCAGCTACTCTCCACTATCCCCAGACACAGCAAGCATTCCACTGTTGTTCACATTATTTCCTGTGTGCAATACAGACCATCTTGCCCAGGGGTGAACTCCTACCTAGTCTTCAAAGTCTGGCTCAAGTGGCATCTCCTCCCAGGAGCTTTTCTGTAATTTTCAGGTATGAGTCATCATTGCCACCTCTGTGCTCCCAAACCCTTTGTTCATATCTGACATGCATGTATGATACTTGTGCATCTGTCTACACATGCAGGCAGCAAGGTGTGATGGGAACACACAGCTGTAGTCTCAGAGCTCTAGGTTAGAATTCTGCCTGGCTCCCTACTTCTGAGTAATTTGTCTTGGGCATATCACATCACTTCTCTGAGCCACAAGTAAAAGAGATCCACTGTGTACAACCTCCAGAGCTATGGTAAGACTTAAATGACATGTGAACATACGTAAAGCCCCAGCAAATTGCATGTACACAATAAACGCTGGCTTCAGTTATTGCTCCCCGTCTCATAGCCTTTTGAAGGCAAGGGCATATTTATCTTAATTATATCTCAATTTAATTTATACTAATTATCTCCATATTCTCCAGCCTTAAGCACATAATGGACACTAAATACTTACCTGACTTGACAGTAATTTGTACAGCCCATCCCACCATTATCACAACTTGGGGACAGATTAAGCATAGTCCACATAGAGACTGCAAATGGGTAGCCTCAGATTTGGTGCATTTGGCCCATGCAGTGCTTGAAAACACCAGCCTGCCTCAGCACACACTTCAGTTACCTACCTGGACTTGTAAATATGAGTTTGCAACCCCTGGTGCAGAGACTGATAACAGATACAGATCTCTCTGCTGAGGAATGATGTTTGGGTGGCTCTGGAATACCCATTCCATCATTAACTCTGATGGTTCCTTACCTCTTGAAGTTGAAGGTTCTCTCTTAAATCCTCAGAAGGCACTGGGGTTGACCTATAACAGGAATCACAGTCACTTTAACTCCAATCTTTAAGAACCATGTGGGGGGAAGCTGGGATGGCTCAGTGGGTTAAGCGCTCACTTTGCAGCGCCGGGGACCGAGGATCGAATCCTGGCCCCGGCCCCTGCGGACCCATGTGCTGAACTGGGAGCTCCCCCAGTTCAGTTCTCTCTTTGTCTCTGTATCTCTCTCTCTGTCAAAAACAATTAAAAAAAAAAAAAAAAGACAGGATGAGTCAGCTAGGAGGATGGCA
>PVKE010012741.1:0-37753 GCA_004027555.1 Craseonycteris thonglongyai
TACTGCCCTTTGAACATGTTATGAAAATAGTCACAAAGATAATCAACTCTATTCGAGCAGCTCCATTGCAATACCGACTTTTCAAGGCCCTGTTAGAAGATACTGAAGATAAAGAACACGATCTCATCCTGCATACTGAAGTACGTTGGCTCAGTAAAGGTAAAGTTCTTACAAGATTTGTGAACTTAATTGAAGAAATGAAAACATTTATACATGATCAAAATGAAAATGATGATGAACTAACAGACTCTTGCTGGCTGGTGGATTTGGGTTTTCTTGCTGACACCATGGAAAAATTAGATTCTTTCCATTTGGAGTTGCAGGGAAAAGACAAAAATAGAGCTGAAATGATAAGGTCTGTGAACGCATTTAAATCGAAATTGACTTTGTTGATTTCACATCTGCATATCAAGTCTCTCATGCACTTCCCATATATGAGGAAAATGCTAGGAAACAATGAATTAAACGTGTCATTATTTATTGAGACCCTGCAAGTGCTTCAAAAACAGTTTGAAGAGAGATTTCTGCAGTTTACAAATATCGAGCCAATTGTCTCCTTCTGTATCAATCCTTTTAGTTGTCAAATAAATGGAATAGAACTAGCCGCATGTATTGCAGACCTTGTTCAGGGGAAAGCAGAAGAACTAGAGTTAGAAATTTTGAACCTTAAAAACGATATTTTGCTAAAATCCTTAATATCAGAGGACTTATGGAACATAGTCGACAAAGTAAGGTTCCCATTTTTAAAAACAGCATATAAAATCAAATCGTTTATCGGGTCAACGTATTTATGCGAATCTTTGTTTTCAAACATGAATTTAATAAATCACGATATAGATCTCGACTTACCGATGAGCATCTTAATAATTGTTTGCCAACAGGGTTGTCGTCATACTCTCCTAATTACGAGGCACTGGCCAATGAAATGCAATGCCAAAGATCACACTGACAGATTGTTTTTTTTTATATTTTCTTTTATGTTTTTTTAATGATTTTATTATACGTGTTTTTTATTTACTTTGTGTTACGTTTCGTATATATGTTTCTTTGTGTGTATATAATTTGTACAATAAATTTATTATTTTAAAATTGTTTTTGTTTATTATTCTTTGTTCTTGTTCAATAATAAATATCCTTAGAAATAGCTGGTGCCCGCCGCCCTACTGATATTTTAGAATGCGCCCTGGGGTATAAAAAGGTTGGGAACCCCTGCTGTAAGGAATAGTGAGGCAAAAGGAAGGAAAACCTGAGTCCCTGAACAATCTCAGGAAGCAGAGCTGTGTGTCTCCCAGATTGCCTGTTCTCATACTGTTTTGTAGAAATACAGGTTCTCCTCACTTAATGACCAAGTTCCATTCCTACAACTAAGACATTAAGTGCAGTTGTTAATAAGCGAGGAACCTAAAGACTGATGTCTTATGGTATGTCATGGTGCTATAGGGTATGTATTTTCAATAGATGTCAAGTGACACCACACTTATAAACGAAATATGTAGTCTTCTGTGATTGTGAACACTTCATGTAATGAATATTAACCAACTGAGGGAACAAGACAAAGACTGAGAAAGGGTATTTCTGAGATTCACATGGAATAAGAAAGGGGATTCCCCATGCAGGAGAACTGGTGGTAAGTCTGAAAGGTCATTGAACAATAGGTTGTTAAGTGAGGAGTGGCTATAAACTTGTATCTAGTTTTAACAGCCATATTTATGGTCATTTTGTTACAGTCAGTTTATCTCATACCTAATACATAAAATTTTTACACTTAATAGTAGGATTTTGCTGAACAAAAGCTGAAATATGTGGCATTCGCTTGGTGGTCTGGAAGTCAATGACAAAATGCACACACACAGATTTTGGAGCTTGCAGGCTGGTAACCCATGGTTGCACCATGGAAAGATATTGTGTAAAACTGTCCCATGAACTAACTTGGAAGGAATATCACTTTCCCACAGAACCTATATCCTGAGGACAAGCACTTGGAAAGAACCAGAATGTAATCGTATGTTGACTACACCTTGATGTTTTCAGGAAGACACTATAAGAGAGATGGACAGACAACTGGCTGGTTTGCAGGCAGCTCTTGGGGGAGCCCCACTGCCTGCAGCCTGTACTCTATACTGTATTAGCTAGTGAACTTGTTTACCACAAACTATCAACTCCATGTGAGGAAGAACTACATTTTGTGTTTTATACCCATTTGAGGTTCCCTGATAATTAATGCAGTGCATGGAAGAATAGATGCTTAAGAAATAGTTGTTGAATAAATGTTTATGAAGCAAAACAATAATTAAAAAATATTTTTATTGTACTTATAATTAGAGAAATACTCAGTAAGTCTCCCCAGTCAACATGTATAGCAGGAACTTATAAGATACCGCATCACAGTTCCTTAGCCCTACTGATTTTAGTGCACTTTTGGTGAAAGTTCCAGCATTCCTTGCTGGACCACAAGGAAATATATCTGCAGCTGATGGAGAAGGCAATAAATAACCCAGAAATACTGGAATTGAATTAAATTAACATCCCTTTCACTTCAGTTTTCTGGGATAACGTCCCGAATAAACTACTTGTACCCAGTTGTTACTCTTGGGGTTTCCTTTTAGGGGAACCAAGAAAGCATCCATATTGCCAGGTCTTCTTAGAACTCAAAACAGAAGGTAATCTGGGAGAAGCTATTAAAATATTAAATGTGTATATCCTTGGACTCAGCATTCTCAATCTTCAGAATATGTCTTATAGAAATAAGAGCATGAGTATGTAAGAATGTATGTGTAAGAGACCTTATTGTAAAATTATTTATAATCACAAAACCTGGAAACAACCTGGACATCCAAAAAGGAGAATGTCTGAAAAAATGATTTATCCATAACATTAAACATATGCACCACTATTTTAAAACAATAAATTAGGTCTGAGTTTATTGACCAGGGAATATATTACTATCAAGTGAAAAACAAAGGGGATGCCGGGATGGCTCATTGGGTTGAGCACTCCTCTTGCAGCCCTGGGGTCTGAGGATCGAATCCCAACCCCAGCCCATGTGGACCCATATCCTGAACATGGGTGTACCTCCAGTTCACTTCTTACTGGGGCAAAATTCCTATGTGGGAGGCCCCTGGCCTGGTTCCTGCCCTGCGCAGCCCGGCGCCCACCTGTGGAATGAGAAACTATGTAGAAAACTAATGACGTGCAACTATGGAGACTGTACTGGGCCCTCCCCCTTTTCTCTGTCTCTCTCTCTGTCAAAAACAATAAAAATAAATCTTAAACAAAAAGGGGGGGGGGAAGAAACTACCAGTAGATGTATAAAGAGTGACCCCATTTTCTTAAAAGGAAGATAAATATATGTATATATGTATGTATGTATGTATGTACACAAGCAGATAAAAATATGACAGCATAAATATCAAAGAGTTCACTCAGATATCTCAGGACAGGGTGACAAGAGGAAGATTATCTCCCCCCCTCCCCCCCACCTTCACATCTATTTTTTAAATTTATACAACTGATATATAATATTCATATAATAAAGAGTTTAGAGAATTTAAGTGGAGGTGAAATTAAAGAACAAATAAAATTAAGAAGTGTAAAGGTAGTAATTTACAGAATACAAATTGCACAAATATCTGATTTCTAATAGAATTAAAAAGGATCTAGAAGACATTCAACATATACTGAACATGAATCAGGAATAAGTATTCATCCTTTAAATATATATAAAAAAGAAATATAAAAAAATGAACATAGAGATTAAGCACTTATTACAGGTATATCAAGTTAGCTTCTCAAGTAAAAGCAATAGGCAAAAAATTCAAATATAACATTAGTTTTGAAAAATTGTACTTATTAGGAAATGTAAGAGATCTTCAAGCTTAATAAGGGTAATGTGCATGAGGCCTAAACATTCAGCATATCCACCATACAAATAAAAAGGAATCTGATTGTAGAAACAAACAAATGAACAAGAAAAAAAAAAAAAAAGAGTTTACATTGTCTACTGAAGATTTTGACATTGGTAATGGATTGATTTTTGTGACTTGCTGGCTTCTGCATCAATGGCTACCCAGGCCTTACAGTCTGAGTTTCCTAGGCATGCTTTGCCTCTCATTTCATACTGTACCTGGCACTCCTTGATTACTGCTCTGTGATTTTTCTCAACTTCCAGATATGGAACCCTGCTTCTCATAAATGCGTGTGCAACCTCCAAGTGCAAAAGAACTGACACTTCATGATCAGGTATCAGGTGCTTGCTTATTTTTACAAAAGAGAACACTAGAAGGATAAAACAGAAACTAAAATTATCCATATGGGGTGGAGTTAGGAGAAATATAATGAGGCACATAAGAATAGAAACGAGAATGCTATGAAAACTATCTTGTATACAGACTTCCGCACCATATAAATCTTTTTACATAATCAAAATAAATTTAAATTAAAAAACCCTCAAATGGCAAGCAAATTAATTTAACTTTTCAGGTATTCAAATAAATAGTCTAATCATGCAGATAAATATTATTCCAAGCAGGCTATGCCTGCTTTATAGTTCAAAAAGAAAAACTGTAACAAGGGCAAAAAAACATTTAACTTGATATAGATGCAATATGTGGTTTATAATTTAGAAACCACTTTACGTATATTATAGGAAAAAGCAATTAAATATGCTAATGCTATTAAGCACCAAGACTTTCAACATAATTTTATACACACACACACATATATATATAGTAATCCAAAAAGGTAATACTATATTAAAATTCAAAATGAATATTAAATAAAATATTTAAATTAAAAGAAAAATATTAATTCAAATTCAACACACACACAGCAATTCCATTGTAAAGTATTAATAATAGAAGCAACAACATTTATGTAGCAATGCGAAAAGCAGCCCTGACGACTGTGGGCTCCTTGGGACATGGTTGGTTTCAGATCCAGGAGAAGGAAAGTACAAGGTGAGCCTAAGACATTGTATTATGCCAGAAATTAAAAAAAAAGGTTCAAAAACTAATGGGACTTCAATTGCATGTACTTTGAAAACAAAACAGTTGTTGTTGTTTTTTTAAGATATTTGAATACAGACTAGGAAAACTTGAATACAGACAGGATATTATTAAATTTTTAATGATACTGTGCATACATAGGAGAATCCCTTTTAGAAATTAAATGCTGAAATATTCAGGGATAGACTATTATTATATAATGGATTTATTTTCAAATAATTCAGAAAAAAATATATATACACACACATACTATAATATGTATACACATATAAATATAGACAAAGCAAACATGACAAAAATATTTACAATTATTAAAGGTGAATGTTGGGTATGTATGTACTACTCTTCCAACTTGTACTAGTACTAATTATTGTATTAGTCTTCTAACACTTATCAATGTATCTGACATTTCTATATTTAAAAAAATAGAAAAGATATGTCAATCACATCTCTGCATTTCTAATAGACTAAAGAATAGTAAATAGAGATGATGTTCTCCTTAAGATCCATTTTATTCCTCTGATTCTAGAATAACAGAAGAAACGGTTGGGAGTAGTGGTTTTAGAGAATAAAAGAAAAATGGAGGGATTAAAAAACAGCTTCCTATAAGCCAATATCATAACAGCTTGCTCATTAGATTAGTGTGATTACTTCTTTATTAGGCCTTATTTGAGTTATCATCTGGTATCAATTAAGTCAGTTATAGTCTGTCAGGTCTACCGGAGGGAAATGGAGCAAGGTCCATCCTGGCATGAGGATGGCGTAATTAAAGCAATGGGAATAATGGCTGCTCTTTAGTTAACCCTCAACCAATCAACCAAGCCCATACTGGACTTCCATTCATGTTGAATGTTAAAGATGTAGAAAGAGAGAAAGATACTGCCAAATTAGAAGGTTTTTGTTTGTTTTAATCTCATTTCAATTGTCAAATCACATCATTAGTAAGGTGATGGGTTACAAATAAAATATACTGAAATATTGTAGAGACTAAAAGGAAAGGGGCATAACTGATATATAAATACGTTCCTTCATGGTTTAATTCTATGCATGTGTGTGTATATGTTATATATCATGTGTATGTGTGTGTGTGCATGTATACATGTGTGTATGTGTGTGTGTATATATGTAATATACACAGTATATTACATATATACTGTGAACAATTCACAACCAAGAAAAATGAGGAGAAAGTTAAAATGAATTCATAAATATTTTATAACAGTGAAAAAATTTTGCAAAGGTAGATAGATTAAAGGAAGAGCATTTTGAATAGACATGAACTGAATTGAGCATATAGCTCCACTGAGCCATGCAGAATCTAAAAATCTTGAGACCAAAATTGTGGCTGTGTTGAAAATTTTCCCATAGTAATTTTAAATCATGTTGATTTTAATTCAATTTCAGCTCAGTTTTAAAAGTAACAGAGAAAGCAAGTAAGACACAGAAATCCACTAACCACTAAAATATTAGAAAATAGCAAGAATGAGGCTGGGATAATTAATCTAAGAAACTGAACTATGGTGAGATTTCATTTATATACCCCTGATAGTTATAAGGTATTTAGACCAATAGTTATCATGTATATTCACATGACATGCATAAATTACCAACTTTTAATAAATCTTAGTTTTATTAATATTTAAATTAAATTTTATTATTATTCAAAACTACACAATCCTTTGATGATTCAGAAAGCTTTTTAGGACTTCTTAAGTTTTACATAAAGAGATTGAGCTGAATATGTAGTTGTGATACACTACATTGTCTAAGTTTTCCCAACAAAAAAGCTGCTAAGATCTTGTTTGTCATTTCTTTCATTAAAAATAAAGTATAAAAATGGGAACTGCAGAGGTAGGAAGCATATTGTGTATATTTCAGTTTCATTGGTAATCTGAGTTACAAATTAATAGTTGTCTGAGTGAGGATGCATAACCTTCATCTGTTCTCTTGTGCTACCACGAAAGTAACACTTTGATCTGTTTTGAGTAATCACTTAATCTTTCTGGGGACCAGTTTTCTCATTTATGAAACAAGGATAGTAAATATTACCAGATAATATTTAAACAATTACTGAGCTTTAGTGACCTCTCTTTAAAGTAATTCACCCTTAACAGGAAGGAATTAGATAGAAAGGCAACAGAGAAAGCAAAAGTGTTACCAGTTTCCTATACATACCCCTTTTGCTTCCTTCTTTTCTTTCTTTCCTTTCTGCTCTCTTTTCCTCCCTCCCTCTCTTTAATATTTAGGCACTATTCTTTGTTTAACCAATAAAATCACCAACAATGTAGGATATTATAATAATTATAACAGGCTATCAAATATTCCAGATTGTCACAAAATTTGCAGGTCATTTCTCCACATTAATTTCCTAACTCTCTCATTATTAGTAGATATCAACCAATGGCATCATTGCACTAATTACATCCTAATTAGTTCTAGCGTAAGTGTAATTATGTTATAATAAAGCTATTTTTATCATAATTCATATGCTTATGGGTCTACTTTGAGCATTCTAAAGTTCTAAGAAAATATTACCTAAATCTTTGAACTTTAAGAAGCTATTAGTGTTAGACACAAAAGATTGCATCTAGGTTAGCTTTAAACCTTGATTCTTTATTCATACAATACTTCCTTTAATCTGTCAAATGATAATAATAGAAGAAAGCTTTAACCCCAAGATTTTGGGGTAAAAATTATGCAATTGCCAATATTATCATCTCAATGTCCATTTTTTGGCAAAGGCACCATGTTATCTCAATTTCTTCCACAGCTTTTCGTCCAGTGTTTGCTAGGCAGTAGCTTTCTATCACCTTCCACGTGAGCCTGGGGAAGCCAGTTCACCAGGGCTCCCCACGATTCTAACAGAACATGGACAAGTTGATATGCAGCCCAATGTCTGCCATCAAGGCTATGTAAAAATGCAGCTTCATTAATAGAAGCACAATATGCAAGATGCCAGTGCACCTCTGTGATTTACAGTATGTTTAATGTGCAAGCCCAATGAAGAGGTTTGTTGTCTACCATAAAACCAGATGGTGTAAGCAGTGATTAGAAGCAATTAACTCTATTCAGCACTAAATAACTTTCCAACATTAATGTACATTTTTCCACCTCATTAGAGGTACAGAGGAGAGCATGAGGTAAGAAGCACTCAATTTGAATTTCAGATATGCATATGATTAGAGAAAAAAAAAACCCAAAAATTTGCAAGGAATACAGAATACATGTTAATATAAGCCTTGTTTTGAAGTCATTTTTATTCCAACTGGTACTGGCATGGGCATATACTCAATTTTACCAGCCACCCACCAGGCCTTAGGAGAACAGAAAATGCATGAAGTTAAAGTCAGTAAGGAACACAAAAAGTTATCAAAAAATAAGGATAATAGACATAGAATTTTATTCTGTTTTGGTTCTAATATACATAATAGTATGCTTTCAGTAATTGGTAATGAAATTTAAAAGGATAAATGTAGAAAATATATTGATTACCTAAGGAAGATACCTTTCAAGAATTTCAGACTGAGGAATCAAAAAAGTCACTGAATCCTTCTTCACACCCATGATAGCACTTCAGTCATTTGACGAATTTACTAAATAAAAGAGTTTTGCTAATTGATAGCATTAACTAAAACATAAACTATATCTCCGCACTCCCAGAAAGAAATTTTCAAAATTCACTGACTTCTTAAAATAATATATGAAGTGTTTTAGGTCACATGCCTACAATGTAATACTAAATGAATAAAGGAGTTTCACTATTATCTAAAATATATATTAAAAAACTCAGAAAAAATATTAACAATAAATAAACTAAAAACAACTATGGAAGGCAGTATGGAGATTCCTCAAAAAATTAGGAATGGAATTGCCACATGACCCAGCCATCCCTCTTTTAGGTATCTACCCAAAAAACTTGAAAACCTTAATTCACAAAGATATATGTACCCCAATGTTCATCACAGCACTGTTTACGGTGGCCAAGTCGTGGAAACAACCAAAATGTCCTTTGATAGACGACTGGATAAAGAAGTTGTAGCACATTTATACAATGGAATACTACTCATTGATAAGAAAAGATGAAATACAGACATTTATGGATGGACCTTGAAACCATCTTATTAAGTGAAGTAAGTCAGACTGAAAGAATCAAGAAACATATGACCTCATTTATACATGGAATATAAAACTGAAAGTAACAAAGAAACAAAAACTCATGGATATAGTAGTTTAGTGGTTTCCTAAAGGTAAAGGGGAAGGTGGGTAGAAGAGCGGGGAGGTGGGGAGGTGGGGAAATAGGGAGGAGACATCAAATATATGGTGATGGAAGGAGAGCTGATTCTCCATGGTGAGCACATAATGCAATGCATAGACAATGTAATGTAGAAGTGTACACCTGGACACAATGTAATTGTTATCAACCAATGTCATTCAAAAAAATTTACCAATTAAAAAATGAAAAAAAAAATAATGTTAATAAGCATTGTAAATAATGGAATTTTCAGGTCATATTTCCCATATTAACTTCCGAAATTTCTTATTATCAATATATATCAACCAGTGGCATCATTGTACTAACAGTCTCATTAGCTTTAGATCAAGTGTAATTATGCTATAATAAAGCTATCCCTATTTTCCTTAATAATTTTTCTTCATTTTTCCTATTCATATTTTCTGATTTTTCTGTAATGTACAATTATTGTTCATTTAACTCTTACCTTGCTCCCCAAAAGATTGGAGGTAACTTGAAAAGTAAAAATAATTGAGTTGGTAAGTGTTTTGTATGTATACATGAATATAAAGAAGTAGTAGAGCAGTGTGGTTAAGAATATGTTACAAATATGTATATTGATTTACTTTAGATAATTATGAATAGATAATACTTATTCTTTGGGGAACCCGGGATGGCTCTGCGGGTTAAGCACTTGCTTTGTAGCCCTGGAGACTGAGGATCAAATCCTGGCCTGGTCCGTGCAGACCCATATGCTGAACAGCGGTGTGCTTCCCATAAGGGAGACCTATAGTCACTTCTCATCTCCCGGTTCGGCCCCTGACTTGAGGGGTTGTGCCTCCCATGCAGGAGGCCCCCAGCCCAGTTCCCACCCTGAGGGGCCCCCTCCCACCTGTGTGGAATTAAACCATGTTGAAAACTGATGATGTACAATCATGGAGACTGCTCTGGGCTCTCCTCTTTCTCTCTCTGTCTCTCTGTCTATGTCTCTCTCTGTCTCTGTCAAAAACAGTAAAATAAATCTTTAAAAAATACTTATTCTTTATCAAAGTCAGTGATATTTGCTTCTTTTATTTTTTTTAAGATTTATTTTTATTGGTTTTTTTTTTTGACAGAGAGAGAGAGAGATACAGAGACAAAGACAGAGAGAGAGGAGGAGGAGGGCCCCGAACAGTGTCCATAGTTGTACATCATTGGTTTTCCCACATAGTTTCATTCTACAGGTAGGCGCAGGGCTGCACAGGGCAGGAACTGGGTTGGGGTCTCACCCGGTGAGAACTGAACTGAGGGCACTCCCCAGTTCAGCATATGGGTTTACACGGGCCAGGGCTGGGATTCAATCCTCAGTCCCCAGGGCTGCAAAGTGAGTGCTTAACCCACCGAGCCATCCCGGCTTCCCAATATATTTGCTTCTTAAAATGTATTTTTAAAATTATGCTAATAGCTCATAGGAGTGTATATGACTTTCTCTTTGCCAGATACTGTTCTAACTAGCTTGTACATATTTACTCATTTAAGCCTCACTTAACAATCCTATGAAGTTAGGTCTGTTATTATAAATAAAGTTTGCCAGCCAGATTACGAAACTCCTGAAAATGTAACAATCAGTTGATGAAAATCAACACAGTCCAGCTCCAGCACATCACTGTTTATTAAAGGCCTACTGCAAGCTTCAGAGCTGGATAGTCCAGAAATAATCAAAAGCTTCAACAAATGTTTTTTAAATGACATCACCAATATGTGTATTGTAATAGACACCACTGACTATCTTCCAAGATGCACCTCCTATCTTCTTTCATTAAGTCTTTCTAAAATAACTTGATTTTTTTCATGCTTTGCATAGTTTTTACCTGCACATTTTAAAATAAGAATCATATATTGATACAATTCACTCATTTATTCAAAATTATAAATATTTTTAAAATTAATTATAGCCAGACACAAATTTATTTTTATTATTTTATTATATGGCAATAAATTTTCTCCCTCCAAATGTTTTTTGAATCAAAACATGCTTTTAATGTATATATACATAATACAATTAGAAATTAATTTCAAGGAAGACATGAAGAAACTAATGTTTTCCTCTTTTACAAATCAATGTAGTTAACAATGAAGCTGAATACATACAGGGTTGGCAGGTACTGTATTATGGTGGAAATAGAATTGGAATAAAGAAATTGATTTTGGGATGCCGGGATCTCTCAGCAGGTTGAGCACTGCCTTGCAACCTCAAGGTCCACGGATCAATTCCTGGCCCTGGCCCTGGCCCTGGCCCTGACCCATGAAAGCCCATGTGCTGGGCTGCCGCACAACTGGTAACTGCCAAGCCTTTCAACAGGGTTTTTGCCTCCCATGTGGGAGGCCCCCAGTTCGGTTCCCACCCTGCACCACCCCATGTCTATCTGTGTGGAACGAAACTACATCACAACTAGTGACGGACAACTGTGGAGGCTACTCTAGGCCCTCCACCCTTCTCTCTCTCTCATCTGCTCTCAAACAATAAAATGAATCTTTTTTTAAAAAAGTAGGCATAGAAACAACCGAAGTGTCATTCAGTAGAAGACTGGATAAAGAAGACATGGTACATACACTCAATGGACTATATTACTTAACCATAAGAAAAGGCAAAATACTGCCATTTGTGACAACAGGGATGGATCTTAAGATTATCGTGCTAAGTGATATAACTCAGATAGAAAAAGTCAAAAACCGTATGACTTCACTCACATACGGGATATAAAACCAAAAGCAACAAAAGAAAGGGACAAAGAAGCAAAAACTCATAGACAGAACAACAGTTTAGTGGTTACCAGAGGTTAGAGGGGGTGGTGGTGGTAAAAGAGGGTAAAGGGGTCAAATATATAGGGATGGGAGGAGGACTACTCTGGTGTTGAGCACACAATGCAATATAAAGATTACATATTTTAGAATTGTACCCTTGAAACCTGTATAATTTTACTATCCAATGTCACCCCAATTAATTTAATAAAAAAAAGATTAGGACACTCAAAAAATATATAAATAAATCACATTAAGTTATTTGAAAAATGGGTATGTGACTTAAGATGGAGTAAACAGCCTAAGACAAGAATAATATATTCTATATGTTGAGAAGCACATTTTTAATGCTCTGTTGTTTATGAACAGAGAAGCATATAATGATTTGTCTGAAGGCTAGAAGCAAGTCACCCTGACACCAGCAGTGGAACCAAATTTAGGATGAAATTGAGGCTGAGGGAGGAAAAAAACAGACCATATGAGTCCCTGATAACATTGTTTTTTTATCTTGATAATATCTTTGAGCCACTCTTCCTTACTAAATCTCTCATGAGATCATCCAATATTAACCTCAAAAATAAAAAGCCAAAAAGTGAGAGGCAATAAGCATTTATTTGAGATCAAAGGATTGCAGGCCTGGGATGCACTGATTTAGACAAGAAACCCAAAACATGTTCAAATTATGGGGTGAATGTAAGGGGTTTTATGAGAAAAGAGAACAAATTACATGTATAGAAGAAATGAATTTCTATTGCTGCTAATAAATAAAGCTATTCTCTAGCTGTGTTGGTGATTATCTATTAGTCTTTGTGGTTAGGATGTTTGCTTTCTTATTCTCTTTACAGCTGTTTGCAAGGTAATGTTGGTTTGGCCCAGTCCAAAGGTTATTTTGCTCAGTTCAAAAATTTCAAAGATTTAAAAAAATGGGACAATTAAGGCACTTTGTCTGGGATGATGGCTCTGATTCCATTTTGAAATGGCTCCATTTATATATTTTTCATATCATCATTACCTAAGCAGTTGAAATGTCCTTGGACTTGGAGCCAAAAGCATCTCAATTAATGCAGGCTTATACTCACAGAACTATACAATAAACTGTGTAATGCACCTACATTATAGGCACAAGCCTGGCTTAATTATCTCTAATAGATCCTTATAGCTCACCACAAAATTGAAATTTGTGGTTCTGATGCCAAAGGGTGTTGTGAAGTGAGCATCAAGATAAAGGTAGATGAAAACCAGCATTATCTTCCTTGAATAAACTCAGTCATGGAGTCACATAGAGGAGAATGAATGGGAAAATACCCTTAAAGGAGGAAAACAATGACAAGGCATACTGTGGAGTTATTTCTCACATTAAGAAATACTGCCTATTGGGGAAGCTGGGATGGCTCAGCGGGTTAAGCACTCACTTTGCAGCCCTGGAGACTGAGGATCGAATCCCGGCTCCAGCCCAGGCAGACCCATATGCTGAACTGGGGTGTGCCCCTAGTTCAGTTCTTGCAGGGGCCTATGTGGGAGGCTCCTGGCCCAGTTCCTGCCCTGTACAGCCCCATGCCCATCTGAGGAGTGAAACTATATGGAAAACTAATTCTGTCAACTATGGAGACTGCTCTGGGCCCTCCCTCTTCTCTCTATCTATCTCTGTCTCTCCCTGTCAAAAACAATAAAAAAATAAATCTTTAAAAAAAATCAAAAGAAAAAGAAATATTGCCTATGAAGATAAGCAAATGAAACTAGGTGAAGTCAGTTCATTGTAAGCTTATCAAAAAAGAGTAAAGAAGAGGGGTATAAAAGGAATTCCATGCACCAACTCTTACTGAATTTAAAACCAACATGATATAGAACGTAGTTAGATCTTGTTTAGAAATATTGACATACTTGTAAATGATCTTTTTCACACCATATCTTAGCATATAAGCTATAAAACATGTAACTATATCAAAAACATACAAATAGATCAGTTTAACTATGCTTTAATCTTATAAAGTTTTGGTATATAAAATAAAGCCATATAAAATCTAAGACTAAAGCTTCTTTTCCTTACCTTAGTGTGCATAAAATAGGATAGCTTATGCTGATGAAACTTCAAATATTAATTTTAGGAAAAAAGGCTTTTGCAAATCTGAACTTCCAAATAATTTCAAAATGTCAGTTAGACCATGTTGTACTCCCCAATCATGGCACTGATTATTGGCATCTTAAAAACGTTAAATCTGCCAGAAATCATATCTACTGATCACTTCTACCACCTACATGTCTATCCTGTGAGCTCACCAACTGATCTTAGAAAAAGTACTACATACCTCATTGCTGAATATCACCTTCCTATACACCCCCTGGGAAACTATGCACTGATGCCAGTGCCTAGCCCACCCTTCAAAGTGATTTTGGAACTCTTTTACTGGAATGGCCATCGGAGCCATCATTGTATTACCTTTGATATCCTGAATGTCATCGGCATGCCTTTCTTTCAATATTTCCTTTATCTTCTGGTAAAGAAAAAAGTCATTGGGGGCCAGATCAGGTGAGTAGGGAGGGTGTTCCAACAGTGATTTGTTTTACTTGCTAAAAACCCTTTCAGTCAGTGTCATGTGAGCTGGTGCATTGTTTGATGCAAGCAAAAGCCACGAGTTGGCAAAAAGTTCAGGTTGTTTTGGTCTAACTTTTTCATGTAGTCTTTTCAGCGCTTCCAAACAGTCGACTTGATTGGATGTTGTTCAATTGGTGCAAATTCGTCATGAACAATTCGTGATATCAAAAAAGGGTAGCAACATTGTTTTGGCTCTTGATTTGGACTGACAGAACTGTTTTGGTCAGGGAGAATTGGTTGACTTCCATTGTGAACTTGGAAACTTTGTTTCAGGGTCGTATTGGTACACCCATGTTTCATCACCAGTGATAACACATCCAAAACATCATCTTGCCTCTCGAAAAGGTCTTGGCAAACGTCGGCTCTCCTTTGCTTTTGTTAAGCTCCTTTGGGAACATTTGTGCACATTCCTTACTCATGCTAAGAGTTTCCCTTAAGATTTTTCTAACTGCTTTTCTATTCATGTTTATTTGATCTGCCAGGCTTCTCAGTCAGCCGACAATTTTTATGCACAATTCAACGAACTTTTGCACTGTTTTGTTAGTTCTGCTTGTTACTGGCTGTCCTAATCTCTCTTCATCAAGGACGCTTTCTCTCCCCTTGAAAAAATATTTAAACCATTTGTACACTGCCATTTTTTTCATGGCATTATCTTCATAAACTTTGACTAACATGTCCCCGATTTCACTTCCACTCTTGCCAAGCTTAACAAGAAATTTAATGTTTGTTCAGTGCTCTAATTCATGCTCCAGCATTATCGCGATGGCGCACAAAAACAGGCAACAACAATGACTGCCTCTCAGCAAGACACTGCCACATGTCAAAACACACCCAGCTGTGAGACACTGATATACCAAGTTTATGAAACCTTACTGAGTTGTTTGTACAGAGCTGGCAAAGTAAGCTCATGGTGGCACATTCACAAACTTAATTCTCAGGCCTCATATTTACCTGCCTGTGAATATTAGCACCATATAGCTGAATAACCCCAAAGTTCTTACTGTATTAACACCTCTATCTTTCCCACAAATACAGTTGTCTTCCTGTACTTTTGGGAGTTACTAACATCAATTTGTTAGCTTAATAGCCTCATCCAATACCACTGTACCTATCAAAATATTAACAGTATACTTTTTATACCATGGAATCAATGTATAAGTAAGTATTATATGTGTCTAGTTTATGTGTAGAGTACTGTATATGGTGGTTATAAAGAATGAAGAAAATAGGGGAAGCCAGGATGGCTCAGAAGGTTAAGTGCTCGCTTTGCAGCCCTGGGGACTGAGGATCAAATTCCGGCCCCAGCCCATGCAGACCCATATGCTGAACCGCAGTGTGCTTCCTATGCAGGATGCCCACAGTTCGGTTCTTGCCTCCGGGTTCAACCCCTGGCTCGACGCGGCGTGCCTCCCATGCTGAAGGCCCCCAGCCCAGATCCCTTCCTGTGCAGCCCCTAGCCACCTGTGTGGAACAAAACCATGTCAATAACTGATGAAGATCAACTATGGAGACTGCTCTGGGCCTTCCCCCTTCTCTCTGTCTCTGTCAAAAACAATAAAATAAATCTTAAAAAAAAAAAAGAATGGAGAAAATAGTATACAATATGGACTATGTACCAAGGAGTTTATAATTTAATTAAGACTTATGGAAAAAAACAAACATTATAAGACACTACATATATATTATAATATTCAAGAAAGACAAAAATTCATAGTTTACCCAGAATTCAGCTTTTAATCAACCTCACCCCTTACAACCCAGGAAGATTTCATCATATTGTACATTACAAGGCCTGTACAGAAAGGGAAGCCTTGAGCCCTCACTTAAAGGTTATTTCCTATTTTTATATTATCCTTAAAAAATGTAGGCTACATAATTCAAGCAGACAACTGATTTAAACATAACAAAATAGACCTTGGAGAAATAATAGCCCAGAACACAAAAAGAAAAAATTTAATAATAGGGGAATAATTGTACATATTTCCATGTTCCCAAAGAGCACTATATTTTATTAGAAAAAATTATTACTCATAATAATGAGCCTGAATCATCAAGAAAGTGTGAAATTAGAATAATCCGCTTAAGATGACAAGGAGTCGTGTTAAATTACCTTTGAAAACGTTTCATTCAAAATAGTTAATTTGAAGTGCTTACGACAGGGATCTACTATCCAGAATTTCTCATGATCCATTATTTAAAATAGCAGAGGTTTCACTGTACATGTTTGCTCTAGAAAATTCCTGGAAAACACCTGGTATTGGCAGTCTTTTTACACTTATGAGAACAGCTTTCGTGAGTCATAGAAGTTGACATGCCTTTCTAGAATATTTCCCAAGATGAAGTGTTTATAAACATTCCTTTGGGGAAGCCTACCAAGCAATGGTAAGAGGATGGTCGATTCTAGACCTATTAAAATGGACGGCATTCTAGGAATTTTACCTTGTTTCTTTTTTTTCCCCTGCAAAGTGAGCCATTCAGGCGTTGCATCTTCTGAAATTTCCTCGCCTCTTTCAGGGAAGCATATTGGGGCAGAGCTTGCCAGCTGTCTGCTCCCTTTGCCTTCTGCTGCCATTATCCTGAGGTACCGCCCCACCTTCTGGCCCTCCAGCTTGTGCGGGGTGGGGAATAGGGAGAAGAGCAGAACTCTTCCTGACTCTGACATGTGTAAAACGATGAAAAGAGCAGAGAACTATATATCTATACATACATTTGTCTCTCTCTACATATAGACATCCATAGACTGATCATGGGAGTGTGTGCATATATATATATGCATGTGCATCCACATGCCCAGTGCCAAATATCTCTATATGTATATATACACAGTATATAGTCCATATGCTCTTTCTTTCTGCAGCACACATACGAAGCTGAGAATAACTACTGCGAAAAAGAATTATATACATACAAAGACATTATCAAGCAGAAACAAGAATATATGGAATTTAGCTATGATACATTCTCATCTGCTGCCTGCCTTTATTAAAACAAGCTTATAAAGCTTGAGAAAACATCTAGCATTTCATATTGCATGAATATAAAAGACCTCCTTTTCTGAAATCTGTTTTATATGGCTCAGCCAATGTCACTGAGCTGGCTCTGGATCGACAACTAATGTTGTCATAGGTCCAAGGAAACATAATAAATACCTAATTCTTCATATGATAATTGTGTAGATGTTGGAAGGAGAGAAAAGCACAGTACAGTGTGAGCAGGTAAACAGAGAAGAGGACTGAACAATAGAGAAATGAATGTAATGATTTCCACGTGCAAGTCACCACACAATAGCCCCTGGCGTATACTGTGTCATTTAATCCTCAGCAAGCCCATGTGCTGGGTAACATCGCTCTTGCCATTTTACAAATCAAGAAAGTAGAGCTCAGAGAGATTAAGTAACTGACCTGAGGGGTCATTTAAATAACTGGCCACAGTGTGTCTGCTTCCAGAGCTTATGTTAACTTTAGACTGCCCTTTGCCATTGTAAATTAAAATGTCTCATATATAAAAGCATGTGTTGGGGGATGTTGGGATAGCTCAGCAGGTTGAGCGCTTGCCTTGAAACCTCAAGGTCCGGGAACTGAATTCCAGCCTTGGCACATGCAAACCCATCTGCTGAACAGCAGCACAACTAGTTGGTAACCATACGGGAGGCCCCCAATTTGGTTTCCCCGCCCCCAGGGCCCCACATCCACCTGTGTAGAATGAAACTATGTCACAACTAATGATGTACACTATGGAGACTGCTCTGGGCCCTCCCCTGATTCTCTCTCTCTCTCTTTCTCACCATCTCTCAAACAATGAAGTAAATCTTTAAAAAAATAAAATAAAAGCATATAGAAAAGTTTTATGATACTAGTCTGGGTGCTGGAAATAAAACTCTCCTCTTAAGATTCTTTTACATAATTTCTTTACTGTAAGTAGTTGATCAATTTCATGATGCACAGGTTGACCCATCAGTGTAATCTAAACTGGGTTTATTGCAGGTTCAGTTACAATAAGTCTGACATAAAATCTTAACATAATTTTAAAAATAGCTCCAAGTGTGTAAACTTAAATGGCTATTAAAATAATACAAAATCCCTATTTTTTTCCCTCAGTGATATATTAACTTCTATTGAAATTTATCAGGACAATAACAGTTTATTGGCTCAGAAAGAAAACAATAAGCTGAATTCCTTCCCAGGGCTTGTGACACTCCCTAGGGGAGCTGAGTTGGGTAGTCAATAGATGTATCAACTATTTTAGGCCACCACAATATACTGAATACATCTTCAGTGGCCTAAAAATGCAGGTGATTAAGCATGCACAGGCCAAGTGACAAATGGCAGCTATCCCAACATTTCTCCATGAAGACTTCTTGTTTATAAATTTATAAGGAAGTAATCACTTAGAAAGATCTATCACCCACTTCAAAAGCTTCAATTATTCATCTGAGTAACACATTGATCTCAATTCTCCTTGGTGTCTAAACTGCTTCCTGATGCTAATTTAAGGGTTTGGGGAGGAATTCTAATTCATTTAGACCACTTGGTGCTGTTAAGTCTTTAAAATATATTTCAAAAAAGGTGCCATCCAGGCAACATTTTCAAAAAATTGTTCAGCCCATAAACTTCTCACCAGCCTATCCATTTACTAATTTTAGGTAGTAAGGGATATAGTCATTTAATATATAGTCCCTGCAATTATAAGAAGTATGAGGGAAAATTTATGCAAGCCTAAATTATGTCCCAGAAGCAAAGAACAGTTTTGCAATAGTTATATGGATGATTTGTTAAGGCCACTGACAATTTACTGATCTCTAGATTTGAGGAGCTTTGTTACTGTTGTTAAATAAAACCCAAATGATTCACTTTACATATGATTTCTTCATTTTTTAAAGCTCACACCCTACAAACAATTGCTATAAATTTCTATAAAGCGGTCTAATGCTATAAAGCCAAAATATTAAGCTATAAGACTATGGATATTAATTTAGGAATAAAACTGAATTTTGTTTTCTTTTGGTTTTTGTTTTGTTTTCTAATAGCCTAAAACTACTTCCTGAGCTCAATCTCTCTCTCTCTCTCTCTCTCTCTCTCTCTGTCTCTGTCTCTCTTTTTAATGAAGTCAGAATAACCATCTATCGAAGAACAAGGTTGGTTTACCAGCTTTATTTTTGTATGTAATGTAATAACAACAGGCATGAAAAGCATATGGATCTGCTCCTGTCAGAAATGCAGAATAGTTGTATTTGAAGTCCTTCACAGAGTATTCCCTTCAGAGAAAATATAACCTTGAACTCTCAACAAATCATATTACTTTGTAATTAACGTTTATTATTTACAATGTTCCAGCCTAGAACTAAGTTCTAAGTTAACAGTAGGCTTGTTTTTGTTTTTATTTTAAGTGTAATCACATTTGATTTTTACAACGATCTTATAAGAGAGCTAATATTATATGATTCTTCAGATGAGTAAACTGAGGCTTAGATAATGTAAATGCCTTTCTGGAAATGGCTCAATCAGGGCCCAAGAGGGAATAAATCCAGGATGTCTGGTTCCAAAAGTGGAGTCCTTGATGTTCTGCCACGCCTCCCAAATTCTGATAAAGGCCAAGTTTTATGAAATCTATTTATTGAAGATTGTCTGAATGTTGTAAGTTCTTACATTTCTTTAAATATTTGAAGTTCAACCTAGTTATGCCATGATTAAGAGCCATAATTTTACTTTTGTACAATTTGTTTGAAAAGGAATTACATTTCAATGTTTGACGCCAAATTATAATAAAGATCATTATTAGAAGGCAGATAAAATTCATAATTGTATTATAGAGAAGTTGCTGAAGATGTCATCAGCCTCACCAAAAGAGAATCCTTATTTTCTGTTTGCTTTTTAAATGGAAAACAACTTCTTAACAATGTTATTTTTAAATATTAGAAGATGATAACAAAGAAAAAAAAGCTGTTGAAAACATTCATAATCTCCAATATTATAAGTGACTATCCAATGGTCACTTATAACTAAATCTTTGGAGCAACTTTCTTGGCCAATTTTCTATGCTCATATATTAAGGTGCATGTTTGGCATACTATTCTGGTCAGGCTCACATAATATGTCCTATGGGATTAGAACCCCACCCTGGTAAACTCAGTTAACCTCAATTACTAACTAAAGGCCCTGTCTTCAAATACATCTTAGAAATTAGGGCTTCAGCATATAACTTTGGGGGGAGCACAATTCAGTCCATAACAGTAGGTACAGAATATTTTACATGTCGTTTTGTAACCTAATTTTTCGCTAATAATTATATTGTGAACATCTTGACATGCCAAGAAATTTGTATCTATAATTCCACTGTTATTCTGATATATGAGATTTAATATAATTTATTAAAATAAAAACATCATTATTGAATCTTGAGAATATCTGAATTTCTCTTATTATAAACAATGCTATGAGCATTTCTGTAGCTATGAAATCTATATCTGGGATTATTTTCTAATTACACACTTTAGATAGAACTGCTAAGTCAAATGTTAAGTGGACTAAGACTTTTTACATGTATTGCACAAAAGCCTTTCAGAAAAAGATTATATATCAATTTTCATACTCAGTAGCAGTGCTTGAGACTATCAGTATCCTGAATCTTCACAATATAATTAATATTATTTTTTTATCAATTCAATATGTAAAAAATGACTTCCATTTGATGTTTCAATTTCATTCCTATTATTTCTATTGAGAACAGGGTTTGTTTTTAATGTTTTTTGGTCATTTTTATATATGATTCTATGCATGTTAACATAATGGTCAATAAGAAGACTTTCAGAAGGTGAATTCCATTTTATGTTCATATAAAACCAGAAACCTCAAGTCCAGCAGAAGAAAACACTGGAGATCTCAGGGAAGAGAAAACACAGCCAGCACATCAAAGGACTCAACCTGTTTGAAAACCATGAGCTACAAAAACATGAATTTTCTCCCACATTTCTAAGTTCTTCTGGCTGGGCTAGTAATCAAATTAGCATGAAACAAATTAACAGGAGAAAATGTCTAAAATTTATTAGGGATGCACATGCAAGGATGCTGTAAGAACACAACACCAGAGGACACATTGGGCAGCTGAGGCTTGTATACCATTCTGCACTAAGAAGAAGAAAGTGAGGTTTGTGGTTTGGGACTTCAAAGGACAGGATGGCAATTTACATGAGAATGGAAAAGCAAAGTTTGGTAGATGTTTTCTGAGCCATCTTCAGCAATGGGACAGAGAGAACTTTAAACAAATGGACCTTGCTAGAGTCCTCTCTAACACACACTTGCTTATATTAAACTCTAGTCCCTTGTGATGATAACTCCCTTCCGGTAGCAGGTCCCTCAACCTAAATTCCTTTAAGGCATTTAGGTTTTTCCTGAGTCATTCCTTTCTTAAAACTAACCAGCCCTCCCTCCTCAGCGTTGCCCAGATGACTCCTCAGGCTGCCACCAAGGCCCTCTCCCTCTGGGAATGCATTCCTCCCAGGCCCTGTCAGCCATGCTGAAGGAGGAGGAGGAGGCAGGAAGCTGGAGGCTCAGGACAAAGGAGCCGGGCTTGGGGTGTGGGGACTCTCCAGGGCTTGGGGGCACGGGGGACTTGGGGACGCGGAGGGAGGGGCCAGGGGCTTCGGGGAGGACTGCGCAGTGCCTCAGTTTCCCTTTTCTGCTAAGGGAGGTGATGTTGAGGTGCGCACCAATGCTCTGCTGAGCTTGACTATCCTCCCATGAGAGGAAACTGGATGGGCTGTAGGGAACCTGGTCCTGGACTCTGCTTTTCCGTAGGTCTCAGGTTCTGCCTCCCCAAAGCCGTATGTCCTACCTGACCAACTGTCAAGTTTGCCCAAGACTGCCCCGGAGCCCCTTCAATCCCAGGCACATGGAGTCAGCCCACCACCCTGCAGGGCTTTGTAGGCCCCAAACATTTCCCTTTTAGAAAGAAAATAAAGCCGTTATTTTTTCTGAGAAAAAACAAACAAACAAACAAAAACTAATAAGCTTAGGTAGGAGACTCCTCAGAAAATTGGGGATGGAGCTACCCTATGACCCAGCAATCCTGCTTCTGGGTATCCCCAAAGCTTGAAAACCTTAGTACATAAAAACATATGTACCCTCAATGTTCATTGCAGCACTGTTCATGGTGGCCAAGACAGGGAAACAACCAAAATGCCCTTTGATAAATGACTGGATAAAAAAGCTGTGGTACATGTAAGGTCGGTGGCCCTCGGGGGGCCTGGGCAAACAGGATGGGGCAAAGGGACTTCCCCAAACGACTGATGGCCTTAGCACCCGGATGCAGCCACCCGGAAGGCTCAGACTCAACCAACAGCAGCATATATGGACACCAGCTGTTTACTGCCTGATCCGCCTCTCCCCCACTCCAGAGCCCTATAATAGTTGCCCCCTCCCTTCCCAGGCGCGACTTCTTCGGCCCCCATCTTCTTCTGGGGCCGGCGAACCTCGCCCCGGGGTGCTCCCAATAAAGGCTCACATTTGATTAGCCACTCGATCTCTCGTGTCGATTCCTTACAGTACATATATACAAAGGAATATTACTCAGCTATAAGAAAAGAGGAAATTCTGCCATTTGCAACCACATGGATGGAACTTGAGATCATCATGCTAAGTGAAATAAGCCAGACAGAAAAAGCTAAGAACCACATGACTTCACTCACATGTGGAACATAAAACTGAAAGCATAATGCAATACATAGATGATGTAATGCAGAGTTGTACACCTGGAAACTATGTAATTGTTACCAACCAATGTCATCCCAATACATTTAACAATGTTAAATAAATAAATAAATAAATAAATAAATAAATAAATAAATAAAAATAAAACTGAAAGAAACAAAATCTGATGGGCACAGTCCATAGTTTAGTGGTTACCTGAGGGTAAGGAGGGAGGGAAGTGGGAGAGGAGGGAGGGGTATATAAATACATGGTGATGGAAAGAAAGTTGACCCTGGGTGGTGAGCACATATTGTAACACATAGACAAGGTACTGTAGAGTTGTACACCTGAAACCTACATAATTTTTACTAACAAATGTAACCCTAATAAATTTAACCTCCCAAAAATCTAATCAGCTTAAAATAATCAGTATCCCAAAAGACATATTTTGGGATGGCAAACTGTTTTCCATCAAAATGCAATGAGAACAATGGTAGTAGAAAAGATACCAAGGATTATAGGATGGTTCAGTGGGTTGAGTGCTTGCCTTGTAGCCCTGAGATTCGAGGATTGAATACCAACCCCTGCCCATGTGCACCCATATGCTGAGCTGGGCATGCTTCCCATGTGGGAGGCCCTCAGCCCGGTTCTCACCCTGCACGCCCTTTGCCCACCTGTGTGGAATGAGATGTCAAGAACTAATGACATACAACTATGGAGACTGCTCTGGGCCCTCCTCCTTCTCTTTCCTCTCCACCTCTCCCTGTATTTTTCTCTCCATCAAAAACAATAAAATAAGTCTTAAAAAATTAAAAATGAATAAAAAAAGAAAAGATACCACAGGTTGATGTTAACACTTTGATAGCCTCACAATATTGCTCAGTGAGAAGTGTCTCTTAACTACTTAAAGGTGGTTTCATAATTTATTTATATTTCTAAATATGAACTTGAATTTAGGAGTGATATTTTAGAGAACTAAAAGACTAGCATGGAAAATTTATATGTAATATCGGAAGAGGGCAGGTAAGACGGATTTTAACCATGAAAGCAAATGAATAAAATAAAAAATCAACTAAACATATCATCTATAGATTCACTCACATAAAAATTTTAAAACTCATAAACAACTAAAAATATAAATGACATCAACAAGTGAGAAACTGAAAAAAATTTTCCACATGTATGCCAGGCAAAATGTTATAACTTTTAATATAAAAAGAGCGCTAACAAATCAGTGTGAAAAGATAAATAACCAAGTAGAAAAATTGGAAAAAGATAAAATATGATGATTCATGGAGAAAGTAAAATAAATATGAACAGGGCACACATGGTAATTAAAGTAGTTGTAAATTAAATCAAGTTTCTATGTTTTAGTTTTCAATACTGTTGAAAAGCCCTGACTGAAATCAACAACTCCATTCACTGCTGGTGAATTTGATGTGTTATTTCTGTGAAACTATTTGCTATACGTACAAAGAACTTTAAAGAGAAGTTTATAGTCCTTAATATGATAATACTATGTCTAAGGATCTAAGATCTGCCCAAAGAGTTCTACAAAAATGTTTTTACAGCATTACCTATAATGGTGAAATTATGGGAGCAATCCAATTGTCAAAATGGGTAAATAAACTAAAGAACAACCATGTAGTGTACTTTATAACTGTTAGGAAAAAAAAAAAAGTATTTTAAAGGAATACCATGAAACCGAAAAAAAAGCTCATGAAAATTTTAAGAAAAAGCCTGGATGTAAAATGTTACATATGGTCTGAAGCCTAGTTGTAAAAGAAAAAAAAAAAAGAAAAAAAAGACCATGTTATAAATGTAATATTATATACAAAAACATACAAATACACATATTTAGTATATAGAGCATAGCATATTGCACATCTATTTCATGTATTTTTGAAGTAGAACTTTGAAACCAACATAGAAGAAAATAACTTGATCATGAGCTATTAGGGTGTGAAAGCATTTGCACAGATAAAAAACAAAGGGTTGCACAGTGAGTCACACAGTAAAAGGGTTTATGAAGGATTGAAAGTCTAACTGGAAGAATAAGAGAAATCAATGAAAAGAGAACTCAGTTCGTGGGCATTTTGTTTGTGTAACTGACTGAGAAACATGGCCACAGGATCTGTAGTTATGAGTTCTATGCTCTTTTTTTCATGTGAAACCTTTCATTTTCCCTATGGCTACTATATGAAAAGCAACTTCCCTAAATATTCTACTAATATCCACTCTTCTAAATAACTCCTACTCGTTGTATAGGTCTTTAATGTCACTTTCTTCTGGAAGCTAATAACTTGCCCAGAACAGGTTAAGTTTCAAGTTTATGCAATATCTTCACACTTTTGCACTTCCTTTTTGCACTTATCACAAATGTAATTAAACAATTGAATGGATAATTAGTTGCTTAATGCCTTCTTCCTTTTCCCCAGAATGTAAGTTCTATGAGAATTGGGACAAAATCCAACTTGTTCACCACTCTGTCCCCAAGGTCTAGCAAATAATGTCAATAGGTATCACATTACTATGGACCAGGAACTCTTCTAAGCTCTTTAGGTGTATTAACTCAGTTTATCTTCACAATTCCATGAGGGAGAGACTGAACTCATTCTCATTTTAAAGATTTAGTTTATTGTTTTTGACAGAGTGAGAGACAGAGAGAAGGGGGAGGACCCAGAGCAGTCTCCATAGTTGTACATCATCAGTTTACAACATGGTTTTGTTCCACACAGGTGGGCGGGGGCCATGCAGGGCAGGAACTGGGCTGGGGTCCTCCTGCATGGGAGGCACGCCCCCTCAATCCAGTGGACAAACTGGGGGGGCGAGAACCAAACTGGGGGCCTCCCTCATGAGAAGTACACCACCTCAGTTCAGCATATGGATCTGCATATGCTGGGGCTGGGATTCGATCCTGAGTCCCCAGGGCTCGACCTACTGAGCCATCCCAGCTTCCTCTCATCCTCATTTTAAATTGGAGGCAACTGAGGCACAGAAGCCCTGGGTAATACAACCAGTGAATGACAGGACCAGTAGTCAGACTCAGGCAGCCTGCCATCCTTAAGTGACCAAAGCCTCTTTGCTGCAGGTACCCCATGAATATCTGAATGAATATTTGCACAAATGAATGAGAAAATACATTAGCAATAAAATGTGTATTTGCTATGAATTAAGCACCAGTAGAGGCATGTTCTGTAACAGCTGTAGCTCATCATTTCATGGTCACCTGATCATAATAGATGCATAGGGCTCTGGTCTTATAATGGAAATACCAAGAACAAAGCTCCATAGACACCTCATTAAATATTCAATTATAATGATTTCTTTAGAATTATAGGCTATCTGAAGCTTTCTATTTCAGTGATAGAAATCTGAAATTAAAAGATTTGGAATAAAGGCATAAACAGTTTTATAACATATATGCATACACTCTAATTATAACCACTGACCAACCACAAAGCTCTCCTTTTTTTTTTTTGGCATGCTCTTATTTCCTGTTGAAATCAGTTTTGAAAGAGGTTCTGTAATTGCAAACAAGTTGTGCAGAATAAACAAGCTATTATTGTAATGAGGATGATTCTTGCTGAGGATTATTTTTAAAAGCTAAATTATAGACTCCCGGTCTAAATTGTATCTGGTTTTCTGTCACTTGCTTTCAAATCTGGTTCTAATTTGCATTTTGCCTGACCTGCTAGTTAGAGCACAAGTTCATAGAGCCCCTTCTGAAGCTGTAATGAGCTTAGGTAATAACCACCACATAACTGTGTTCAACTGCATACAGTGTTTACTTTTTACTGCTGTGCGTCTGCCTCGGAGATTTTCGAGATGTAATTATGCAGTGCAAAATTTGCAAGTTGCCAGTGTAGCTTGGACTGTTTTTGCTATGTTTCAGATTTAAACTGCTTAAGTGCATAAGTGAAGGTATAAAACAGCCAGGTTTTCCAGACTAGAAAATTACTGTTGCTTAAATGGCAGAATTTCTGCCCCACGGTTTCCTATTTCCATACCTTACGTATCTTTTTAACCATCTGTTTCATTCTGATGACCAGTGACAGGAAGGCAAGCAACTGTATCTGCACTACTATGTGGTCTGACATCTGGTATCTAAATCCAAACATGGTATTTATTTGTGAATTTTTAAAATATAAGATCATAGTTACACCTGCAGGTCCCTCTCCATTAACATCTTCAAACCTGCTTAAGGTAGAATTGCATGCCATTCCCCAAAGGGAAAAAGTATGCACAGTGTCCTGCAGGTTGCACAGAACTTGGGTATGTGAACATAAAAATTCTTAAATAACAAGAATACTTGTACATATGGATGAAAGTTAGAAATTTCAGATATGATATAGAGAGGTTCAACAGACATTGCAATGTGCACATGCTTTTAAGTATTCTCAAGACCACTCTTGTTCAATGAATTCAAAATCTTGTTAAAATTATGTTCATGATATGTATATATCTTACAAATAACCCAGAATCATTTGGAAAATTACACTGTTCTCCCTTGAAGGAGAGGACTCTATACTCTCTTCTCTTCCCCTTGTGGCTTAAAGTCTGCATTTAGGAAACAGCTAACTAGGGTTAGGGTATACAGTAGGATGCTCCAAAGCTTAGTACAGACCAAATCACTGAGGAAATAAAACAATGTCTTTGACCTTGTTATTAATAGCACCACTCATGACACAGTTTACAAATAACAGTTACGGTCTTCCTATAATCAGTTAATTCTTCTTACTGGTTATTGACATCCATGCTTAATTAACATCACTTGACAATCCGATTGAGCCAGGAGCAATTCAGCTAGAAAGAATAATTCTACATCAAAAATAATCTCAGAGGCAATGCCAGAATAGCTCAACAGGTTGATCCCTTGCCTTGCAACCGCGAGGTCCAGGGACCAGCCTGTGCAAACCTATATGCTGAATTGTGGCACAACTGGTAAACACCAGGATAGTGGTGAAGGTTCTTACCTCCCATGCAGAAGGCCCCCAGTTCGGTTCCCATCCTGTACGGTCCAACATCCACCTGTGTGGAATGAAATTATGCCGCAACTAATGCTGTACAACTATGGAAACTACTGTGCCCCCCTCCCCTCCCACACACACCTTCACTCAAACAATAAAATAAATCATTTTTTTTTAATCTCAGAAAAAGAGACATAATTTTGGTAGCTTTCTCTGAGACATCAAGGAAGAGATAGGGATCAACCCCATGGAGAAGACATAGACTAACTGGTCCACGAGGAGCCTCTTAAAACAAATCTACCTTCATGCCTTACTTCTCTCTTGCTCGCTTAAAAGGCTTTAGCGTCACAGAAAGCACACGTGATATGTTTAACAAACTACCTGACAAATACTACTTTGCAGATTCTATGGAAAAATTAGTTAAAAAGCAAACCCAAATGTAAACATGGGGCATATTTACCAGCTTCTTCAACTGAAATTCTAAATTCCCTTTAAAATTTGCTTAATAATATTATGTCTAGTTGGCATAATCTTTCCTATTTACCCACCCACACTGTTTATCATCCTACAAAATTACAAGTATCCTTTATGTCTCCAGCTCAAACATCACTTCCTTAACTTTCCCAGAGTTAGATAATTTGATGCAGCTCTGCTTTGTACTCTGAAATACCTGTATTATACTGTATATGTTTCTAGTAAGGTCCTTATAAAAGTGCTTCCATCATTTTTTACAGGATCGTACCTACCAGTCAACTACTGCCATAACAACATATTATAAACTCACAAACACCAATGGCATTAAAAAATATAATAAGCTTTTATTTTACTCACAGATCTGTAGGCCAGCTGGGTACTTTGTTCCAAGTATTTCATGTGTTATGTAGGCTAGGTAGTGGAAGACGGGGAGCTCTTAAGACAATAGAATGCAAAGGCAAAAGAGAACAAGCAGAATAATGTAAGGCCTCATACCTTGGCTCAAAACTGTCACTTCTGCCCATGTATCACTGGCCAAATCAAGTCACTTGGTGAAGTCACAAGATAAGAAAATATATTTCATTCATAATAAGGTCATAGTAAGGAGCAAAAATATTAGGGCCAATCCTTCAATCTATCACAATGCTAGTACAGCAAATGTCACATATTCAATAGTGACTTCTCAGATGAGTGAATGAATAAAACCAAAAATATTCATAATAAATCATAAGTTGTAAAAATAAAATTTAAAGTTGTAAAAATAAAATATACCTCTACAAAATTAACCTCATGTTTAAATCCTCTTTAACCCATTTCCCACTTAGGAAAAAAAAAAAAAGTACAACTCACTGTTCTGTTCATTTAATTCCAAAAATTCATTCTTAGAAACCTTCCAGACTTCAGTAAGGTATGCAGTGATCTGTGCCTTCAGACCTGGAGTTACTGTCATCCGCATCGCCACCCTACAGCTACTTGATGAGAACTGTACCTTTTACCAGACTGGTGCTATCCATGAAAGACAGTGGTTTTTCTTCCAGAGAGACTGATGTTAATTCAGGGCAGGGGTGAGACAAAGAATAGAGCTTTGTATAAAAATTGGAAGTGAACAAAATAAAACAATAGATTACGTAGCCCAACTTTGCACTTTTGCTTTGGGCATATGGTAGACCACTGTCAAGGAGGGCCTGGAATTAAGACTAATGACTTAATGTAAGGTCTCCACACACCACTGGATGGCAAGAAAACTATAAAATTCTCTGAGAATAAAGAGAGTCTAGTAAAAAATGTGGAAATCAGAGGAAAGAAAAACTGGAAATTTTAATTTATTCCCCAACTGAAACACAGAGCAACCTTGGGGGCAAGGTTAGAACTATAATCCATGAGTTATCTTGGGGTAAATGTGGCAGCCACAAGTGCCACTGGTGAGTATTCCCAGGGCAAACATAAAATGGGTTAATAAGCTTTGTGTTAGTCATTTAATCTTACTTGGACTTAAGTGCCAGTGTTAGTTTCCTAGGCTATTACAAATTACATCAAATTCAGTGGCTTAAAACAATACAAATTTATTATCTTCACTTGTGGAAGTCAAAGTCTGAAATGGGTCTCACTTAGAATCAAAGTGTTGACAAGACTGCATTCCTTTTGGAGACTCGAAGGAAAAATCTTTTTCTTTTGCCTTTTTCAGCTTCTAAAGGTTCCCCACATTCCTTGGCTCATGGTCCCCTTCCATCTTCAAAGCCAGTGAATGCTGGCCAACTACTTCTCACATTACATCACTCTAACGCTCTTCTGCCTTCCTCCTTCACATTTAAAGGACCCTTGTGGTTACAATTGGTCTAGCCAGATTATCCTGGATAATCTCCCTATTTTAAATTCAGCTATTTAGCAACTTTAATTTCATCTACAACCTTAATTCTCCTTGTGGTATATAACCTAACATATTCACAAGTTCCATTGGGTAGAATGTGGATATCTTAAAGTGGAGGAGGACTGGGGGTGGGGATAAGGGTGGCTGAGAACAGTTATTCTGTCTACCACATGGCTACAACACACTATAATGGAAAAAGCACAGATCCAGAAAATAACTTTTGTTTGAGTCCTAGGATTAACCAGAACTGGTAAATTAAACAAGTCCCTTCAAATTTCAAGTGTTTCTGTTGAAATGAAAAGGTTGTCCTAGCTGATCTCTAAGGTTCCTTCCAATTCAAATTCCCTTCATTGTACAAACACAGTGCATTTAATTAAATCTTAGAAGAGAATAAAGCCTGTTCACCATCATAAAACACACATACCATATTTTCCCGTGTATAGATGCCCCATGTATAAGAAAGACAACCCCTACTTTTTTCCAACATTAAGAAATCAATACATGGGTTACTCTCTGTGTACAATGACCCCTAATTTTTAGTCTACCAGTTTTAGACAAAAAGTATCATCATATACATGAAAAAATACAGTATACACCTGTATATGGTGAAAGCTTAGCAGTGTTAAGGGAACACAGGGAAGTGTCCTTAATAACTCTCTCTTGGTGGCTATAGGAAACTTCATGGAGGAGATGAGACCTGTGCTTACATGCTCCTGGAGTGCAAGAACAGAGGCCCTCTGGGCATGGGAACCAATGTAGGAAACACAGGGATTCAAGGGGCATAGGTAATGTAAGGCATGGACCACATAGACTACAGTAACAAATTCCATATAAACAAAGCATGAAGATGCAGAAGAGCCTGCAAGTGCAGAGTTAGGCCAAACTGTAGTGCCTTCTGTAGTCAAAGGAGAAACACTGGTATTTTTGATATTTTTTTGTAATTAAGCAAAGGAATTACATGATAGATTTTGTTATGTTTTCATAAAGATAATACAGAAATAATAAAAGACATTTTTACTTGCTTTATTCTAACTAATATTCTAGTTAGTGTTTCATTAAAATAGCTTACCAGAGACCATAGGTTAGATTTTATTCAAGATGTAAAAAGCCAAAAAAAACCCAACAAAAAAAACCCAACAAATAAAGCATTTTGTGTCTAAGCTTACTTTTTTCTTTCATATTTATAAATATCCATTTATTCAGGGAATAAATGTATTTCAGACTCATCCTTTAAAAAAAATTATGTAAATTGAGTAAGGTCACCTACATAAATAAAGTTAGAGAACTAAAGAAACTCTCAACCCCAAATTACATTCAGCCTCCACTGTAAGTGGCCACTTGCAGTATTTATCCACTTCTTGATAAGTCCTTCTTGAGAGTTCAATTCTATAGGTTTTTGTTTATCCCCTGCTATTTAGTAGTTTATCAGAGTCCGAAGCTCTAGGGCAGGCATGTCCAGCCTGCAGCCCCGGACCGCTTTGAATGAGGCCCAACACGAATTCTTAAAACATGAGATACTTTTGAAATCTTTTTTTTAGCTTGTCAGCTATCATTAATGTCAGTGTATTTCACGTGTGGCCCAAGACAATTCTTCTCATGTGGCCCAGAGAAGCCAAAAAAAGGTTGGACACCCCTGCTCTAGGGTATTTAACTGTCAATTAACGTTATCTCATCTCTTAACAGAAGCACAAAGATCTTGAATGCTGGAATGTGTTGTTCCAACTGAATCTCTCATTTTTATCTACCAGGAAGTGTTTAGAGAAGATAGGGCTCTTCTCCTTCCTTCAAGTCCCCTTTTCTAAGCTTCCTTGCAGTTTTCCAATATGCTGCATGGCAGTGTTTATCAAATAAAAACCACAGATTGCCAGGTATGTAAGAAAGATCAATTCCACACTTGCTTGGGACCCTAGAGTAGGAATTTCTGTTTTTACAGCAGAATATAATCTTAATTGATACATGTGTCGCTAAGGGCTTTCAAAGCCCTTTATTTCATCTACTTTCAAGGCACTTCACTTCATTTCTAGCTTCCTCCTCCCTCTACCCAACTTTGCCTTTCCAGGCACATGTCCTAGACTTCCAGAGTCACACTATTAAATCTCCCATTCATACTTCAAGACCACACTGAGGTGGGAGGAAAGATGGCAGCATGAGCAGAGAACCCCGGTACCTACCTTGGAAGGGACTTATGAACAAAGGGGAATCCACAGGGGAAACCCTGAGAAGCACCCTCAACTGAGAGAACCACGCAATGCAGAACACCCAAAGGTTAAAGAAAAAAGGGGAGAGCGGGAGAGGGAAGGGGAAGCAGCGGTTCGGGGAAAGAGACTCCGAGCGCGTCCTGGGGCTGACAAAAACAATGGGGATTGGGGACTATGGTCAAAGTGGAGCTGGATCGAGGGTGAGCTGTAAGCCGAGATCTAGGGAGCATGGAAGCCCCACAAGACTGGACAATTTAACATCCAAACTCAAGGGGAGGCACGTGGTGCCCTAATCAGATCACGGTGCCTGAAATGGAATAGGGACCATGGAGCAGGGGCAGCTGAACTTCCCCGACAGGTGGGGAGAGAACAGGGCACCAACCAGCTACTGCTAGGCACCCCTGATTTAGAGGCAACATAGCTGAGCTCCTAGAGTTCACTGTTAGGGAGCACCTTTCAAAGACAGGGTTCTTGAAATGAAAACAGCAGCTTGAGAAGAGCAGAGGACTGAGAGGGACCCAGCGGAACCGCCAGCCACAGCCTGGCGGGCCTGTGCCGCCGCTTGAGCCCTAGGCCATGCCACCGCCGTGCCCCCGCCATGCCCCCACCTGCGCTGCCACCGGCAGCCCAGCAGGCCATTCACTGGCCCACAGAAACAGCACGGCTCTGTTCATAGGGACTGAAAGTGAAAGCAGCTCAAGCAGAGGAGTGGAGGATTAAGAGGGACCCAACTGTGCCCCCACCTGCGCCGCTGAGCCACAGCCCAGCGGCCCGGCTCACAGAAGCAGCACACTCAGCTGCATAGACGCGCTTAAAGTGAAAGCAGCCAAGCAGAGGGGAGAAGACCCAAGCTGCTGTGCCCACTGCCCACACTGACCCAACAGCCCCCCTGCTGACAGAGGAGTCCACTATTGTGTCTCAGGCCTACTCTAGCTCCTAATCACACTCCCCACCCCACCCCCGCCCACACCTGCACCACTCTACCTTCCAACAACTAAGCCAGTAACATGAAAAGCAACCCCAAAACACAGAAACTGACTGTTTCCCTCAACCCTCTCCCAAAAACTCCTCCACCCATACCAGACTGCAGTCAGACCATAGCCCACCTCACTGGCCCAAAGAGGGGAAGCATTGAGACTAACAGTTGGAACAAAAAAGAAGGAAAATAAATAAATAAAGAGAAGCCCATCTGATAGGCAAACCCCCAGAGGAAAAACATACTCATACCTAAAGCAAAAAAAAAAAAAAAAAAAAAAAAAAAAAAAAAAAAAAAAAAAATCCACATCAAACCCAATGCACACCTCAGAATCCAAAGCCCCTCCAGAAGATCAGGGGCATGAAACAGAATTCAGAACTTCAATAATCAAGGCACTCAGAGAGCTCGCTCAATGCTGGCAAAGTACCCAGACACAGTTAAATGACCTCAACAAGAAATTTTCGGATCAAAATGAATACTTTACCAATTAAATTGAGAAGTTAGAGCAGAACCAAAAGGAGCTCCTCAAAATAAAAGGCATAATGGGAGACCTGAAAAAAGAATTAACCAGCATAGGAAACAGGGCTGACCAGCTAGAGGAAAGAATTAGTGAAATTGAAGATAGAAACATGGAAATATCACAGAGAGAAGAAGAAAGGGAAATGGGAATCAAGAGAAATAAAGAGCCCTACAAGAACTCTCTGACTCCATCAAAAAGAGCAATATTAGAATAATAGGGGTACCAGAAGAAGTGAGATGAAATCTTCTCAGAGTCTACTAAAACAAATAGTGGATGAAAATTTCTCTAACCTATTGAAAGAACTAGAACCCCAAATTCAAGAGGAAAACGGGAGCCATAGCTACCTAGACCCTAGCAGATCTTCTCCAAGACACATTGTTCTGAAGATGACAAAAACCAAAGACAAAGAAAGAATCCTCAAGGCTGCCAGGGGGAAGAAAATACATAACTTTCAAAGGAAAACCTATCAGGCTGTCACCAGACTTATCAGCAGAAACACTGCAAGCCAGGAGGGAGTGGAACCCAATCTTCAAAATATTAAAAGAGAGAAATTTCCAGCCAAGAATTAACTATCCAGCAAAATTAATCTTTAGATATAAAGAAGGAAATAAGGCCTTTTCAGATATACAGAAGCTGAGGGAATTCTCCAGCTCAAAACCCACACTCCAAGAAATACTGAAGGAGGCTATTCGACCTGAATCAAGAAATCAAAATAAATGGAGAAAAGTAGGGACAACAAAAAAATAAAAAGAAAGGAAGAAATGGATACAGGATATCCTCATATATCAATCATCACTCTAAATGTAAATGGACTGAATTCACCAGTAAAGGGGCACAGGGTAGCAGACTGGATTAAAAAGCAAAATCCAACCATATGCTGCCTACAAGAGACACATCTCAGCCACAAAGACAAATGTAGACTCAGGGTAAAAGGATGGAAAACAATAGTCCAGGCAAATGATAGCCAGAGAAAAGCTGGAGTGGCCATACTGATTTCTGATGAAATAGAAATCAGGATAAAAAAAAAATAATAAGACATAAAGATGGACATTTCACTTTGATAAAAGGGGCAATACATCAAGAAAGCATGACTCTCATCAATATATATGCCCCCAATCAGGAAGCACCAAAATCTACAAAGCAATTACTAACAGATCTAATAGGAGAATTTGACAAAAATACAATTATAGCAGGGAATCTAAACACCCCCTTGTCAACATTGGACAGATCATCCAAGCAGAAAATAAATAAGGAAATTGCAGCTTTAAATGATATACTACAGAAAATGGACATAATTGATATTTATAGGACACTCCATCCTGCAACACAGGGCTACCCATTTTATTCTAGTGCACATGGAACATTTGCAAGAATGGACCATTTTCGGGGACTTAAATCCAACCTCAGCAAATTTAAGAACATTCAAATCATACCAAGTGTATTCTCAGACCACAAAGCTTTGAAATTAGAGATCAATTGCAAAAGATCAATTGCAGAGAGAACCATATATACATGGAGATTGAACAACATGCTATTAAAAAATGACTGAAAAAAAAAATGACTGGATCAAAGAGGAAATAAAACAGGAGATTAGAAAATTTGTAGAAACAAATGACAATGAAAACACGGCATACCAAAATTTCTGGGATACAGCGAAAGCAGTATTAAGAGGGAAATTTATATAATTACAGGCCTATCTCAAGAAACAAGAAATACTACAAGTAAACACCCTCACATCTCAAGAAAAAGAAGAACAGAGGTTCCCCAAAGCCAGCAGAAGAAAAGAATTAATAAAAATTAAAGCAGAACTTAATAAAATTCAGAATAGAAAAAACAATAGATAAAATTAACGCCACTAAGAGCTGGTTCTTTGAAAAACGCAATAAAATTGACAAACCACTGGCTAGGCTCACCAAAGGACAAAGAGAAAAATCACATATTTCCAGAATTTGGGACAATAGGGGAGAGATCACAACTGATACTACAGAAATATAAACAATCATAAGAAATTATTATGAAAGACTCTATGTCACCAAATTTGACAATCTAGAGGAAATAGACAAATTTCTAGAAACATATAGTTTACTTAAACTGAACCAAGAAGATCTGAATAACTTAAATAGCCCAATCAACAGTACAGAACTTAAAAACAATTATCCAAAACCTACCCAAAGGCAAAAGTCCTGGACCAGATGGTTTTACCAATGAGTTCTACCAGTCATTCAAAGAAGAACTAACGCCCATCCTCCTCAAACTACTCCAGAAAATTCAAGAGGAGGCAGTAGTACCCAACTCTTTCTATGAAGCTAATATCACCCTAATACCAAAACCTGGGAAGGACAATACCAAAAAGGATAACTATAGGCCAATCTCACTGATGAACACTGATGCAAAAATCTTAAATAAAATTTTAGCTAATAGAATACAACAATGCATTAAAAAGATTATTTACCATGACCAAGTGGGATCATCCCAGGGGCACAAGGATGATTCAACCAACATATGCAAGTCAATCAATGTAATCCAGCACATAAACCAAACAAAGGATAAAAACCACATGATTATCTCAATTGATGCAGAAAAAGCATTCGACAAGATACAACACCCATTTATGATAAAAACACTGAATAAAATGGGAATTGAAGGAAAGTACCTCAACATAATAAAGGCTATATATATGACAAACCCTCAGCAAATATACTGAATGGGGAAAAGCTGAAGCCTATTCTCCTAAAATTAGGAACAAGACAGGGATGCTCCCTGTCACCACTCCTATTCAACGTAGTTCTGGAAGTTCTAGCCAGACCAATCAGACAAGAGAAAGGAATAAAAAGTATTAGAATTGGGAGAAAAGAAGTTAAACTGTCACTCTTTGCAGATGACATGATCCTTTATATATAGGGGAATGGCTGTGTGACCCTTTTTATAGCACAGACAACTGGTCTTCTTGCTTCTGGTCTTAACCCCACCCCATCCATTGTACTCACTACCACTAGAATTATCTTTCTAAAATGTTTAATCAGCTCCTGCCTAAAATCCTATTTCCTACCATCTACCAGGTATAAGCCAAGCTGATATGAAAGACCCTTCCCAACCTGCCGCTGCCTGTGTTTCCAGTGTGCTTCCTACTACACCCTCATCAAGCTATAGGGAAGCTACCTAAAGAAGCCATACATTCTTGTACCACTAGTTGTGTATATGTGCCCTATCTCCTCCCAGCCCTTACAACTAGACACCACTACGTAACTTGTCAAGCGTAAGTCAGTCTTTTGTTTCTCCTGTGAAGCCTCCTAAACGTGTTCAGGCAGATTTATACAGTCCCCACCACAGTTGCACATCCAAACCCAAGCCCATGGCACGGTCACTATTTGTTTGTAGGTCTATATTTGCTGCTTAACCGCATAGGTCAAGTAATGCCCACTTGAGTGTTTTTGCAGTTCCCAACTTCAATACGGT
>PVKE010012742.1:0-37739 GCA_004027555.1 Craseonycteris thonglongyai
TTTCTTGATTCTTTCAGTCTGACTTATTTTACTTAAGATATTTTCAAGATTCGACCATGTTGTCACAAATTGCTGTATTTCATCGTTAAAATCTTGGAATAAACAAAATAATTATAATAGGAAATATTTAAAAATCTGATTAGACATAATTCAAGGAAAAGCCTACCAAATATTTTGATAAAAATAGAATTTAAAATTGACATTTTCAGATACAGCCACTCCTGACCTAACAGCCAACCTATTTAATAACCACTTAGACTTGTGTACAACCAAGTCTCCAATGTGGGAATTCCCTTTCTCGGTCTGTGTGAGTTTCAGGAATCCCCTTTCTCTGTCTTTGTCTTGTTCCCACAGTCAGTTAATATTCACACGAAGTGTTCACAATCACTCAAGACTATATATTTCATTTATAAGTGTTGTGTCACATGATGTTTATTGAAAAATAAACATCTGGTTGTGTGCTGTGGCACCACAACACACCAAAAGATCTAAATTTAAGCTCCTGGCTTATCGACCAATTCGCTTAACGACCTATTGTAGGGACAGAATTCAGTCATTAAATAAGGAGTATTGGTACATATTCACAACAAATGAGATAAATTTGCAAAATCTCCTTAGTAAAAATAACAAAAAGCAACTACAATAACAGATAGCTAAATGGATTGGAGATATAGGCAGTTGCAGTGAAGTGAAAATAGAAAAGGTCACTAAAGTAAATACCCTCTAAGTTAAAGTTAAAGCTAGCTAAGGGAAACAAAACAAAACAAAAACATGCTGTACTATACATACATAATCTCTAAAATAACCAAATGGTTATTTTAGTTTCATCATTAAACTCTTGGAATAAACAAAAGAATTATTCACTGATTTCTCTTAATTTCAAATAGTCGATCTTAAATCCTATAAACTAGATCTATGAAGATGGTATCAATACTGTATCAACCAAGCTACATGGGAAATTACTGACTACTTACATTATTCCTAAAATATTTGGGAATAGCTTTGAGTTGAACTAAGGATATAAAACCAATCATGGAACATTACAGGCAGCAAGGCTTTATATATTCCAAGCACTGAATTCTGAGGTAGGCAGAAATCTCACAATCTTAATTTGAGATAATTTGGATGTAATTGAAAAGCAGATTAGCATTTTTTTAGTTTTGATTCTTTCTCTCATTAATTAGTGTAACTGGAACAAGTCACTTAATCCTTGCAGGGCTGTTTTTCTATAAGCAAAATGATGGGTCAGGAGCAGGTTATCTCTAGAGTACTTACCAGCTTTTAATTTCCATAGTTCTACAATTACAGTCTGCAGACTTTGAACATAGTGCTGCCATCGTGTGGTAGAGACACTGATAGTTCTGCATGTTTTAGTACTTTTGTGGAGAGGAGCATAAACAATGGCACAAACAAATTGAAGGCAGATGTGCAGAGACACTATCAAGTTTAATTAAGGTTAGCTACAGTCAAACAATAAAATGATGTCTAACAATCATCTGAAAAAAAAATGAAGTAAAAAAATAAAGCACAGTGTATTGCTTCACAGAAGATAAATTTGTTTACTTGTAATACCCCCACAATAACTGTCACAAAAATGATTCAACACTCTAAGATGAATTATTTTAAGTTAAAGGGCTTACTCTACTATATATTTATTTTATACCTTTTTTCTACTTGGTATTTGATAGTACAGATAGGAATTCACAAAGAAAGTACACACAAAAACGTAGGGTCCAAAAATGTTTTATTATTAAAAAAAAAAACAACTCAACTTTTCTGCAAAATAAGCATTTCTCATGTAATACATAGGCATGTGATATACCCATGCATAAGGTCCATGATTTCTGAAAATTTGATTAAAAGAGTTGGAAGAGTAAGGCAGAAGTACAGTATTTTTAAGTCATAAAATGATGAAAAGGCATCCTTAGTTTTAATGTTTTTAAATTGTATTTCCTTTAGGAACATAGAAAAACTTAGATAAATTGCATTTAAATATAAACAAGAGCGCTGTAGCTGTCTATCAAGAGATAGAATTAACTCATGCACTAGTGTCTATAGTAGCACCCTCTGGTGACTCCCATGGAATGTTACTATACATATTATTTTCTATTGTCATTCCAATTTAAATATTCATATATAATACCAATGGTCCATTATGAACTTATTTTTATATTCATACAGCTGTGCTATCCTGTGTTCAGTTTATTATTAAATATTTGTTTCAATCAAACCAGTTCTGTGGAGATTGGAAAAACAAAACATCTAGTTGAGTGATCAGGTTTTTTATACAGTATAACAGATTAAAGTTGCATTCTAGTTTTTAAAGCTACAAAAAAATCGAATTATCCAAAGTTCTATCCACAGAAACATTAGGGGAAAAATTCTTGTATCAAGTAGTGTTGTTGATGAGAGATTTATGATTTGTGCAAAGTACACAGCTGGATAAAAAGTGAATATAACTAGATCATTCAGATGCTTTGGTTAAAAGAAAGAATTATTGATTTTACTATTGCTTCATTAAATATTGCTTCAGCATAGTTCCAGAAAAAGCTTTTAAGACAACTAACATGGAGAAAACACAGGCTCTGTTTCAAACAATAACGTGAACATAACTACTACTATCAAAGATAGAAAGTGGTAATTGCCAATACAAGATATGCGACCTTGTGTTCTGAGAGTACAGCTATAGAAGAGTTCAATTCTGGTTAGTAAGATGAGGAAAATGCATGAAGCATGGCCTTTACTGATCTAAGCCAGGCCTTTATTAATACGTATAATTTAGATATAAGGAAGTGCTAGGGGCATAGGAAGTATAACAAAGTTGCAAAGAACAACCTCAACTAACCCTCAGAAGAAAGGAAGCCAAACCGAAAGGAACCAGAGTGAATGGTCTGAGAGGGCTTCAATGTAAAAGAAGCTTATCTAACTCTGGGCCTGTGAGCTGCCTGTGGCTCAGGACAGCTTAGAAAGTGGCCCAGCACAAATACATAAACTTTCTCAAAAGATTATGAGATATTTTGCGATTTTTTTCTTAGCTTATCAGCTATCATTACTGTTAGTGTATTTTATATGTGGCCCAAGACAATTCTTCTTCCAAGGTGGCCAAGGGAAACCGAAAGATTAGGTACCCCTGAAAAAGCATATGAAGGAGAATTATGGGGGATATATTTGGAAATGAGCAGATGATAAAGGACTTTGGGAGGCAAAATAAGGAATTTGACTGAAAGTGCTTTTGCTATGTATGTGTAGCCCAGTAGAGAGTGAAAGTCTATTCTTCATTTTAATTGAGCTTATTTTCAGGAACTAACCAAATGTCAGGCTAGTTAATTCTACCCTGCACTTATCTACCAGCCAGGATAAGGGAAAAAAAAGAATCAACAGCAGATGTTTTGTTAAGGTAATGAAAAACGTCTAGATTTCTTTGAATTAATTACCTAACTTCTAACTACTCAAAAAATTTTTAGACACAAATTTAGGTGTAATTTTGTTTTGCAAATATGTTAGGTAAACTGAGACATTCCAATATATGTATATTTTTCATAGATTTGGTTTTCTTTCCTTTTATATTTCTTATAAAATATTATTTATTTGCTTTTAAATAGACAACACTTGCACAAGCTTTCCAAATGACATTTCTACTCACCTAGACAAGATGAAAAAGACTCTTCCCTTAAATTTATTTCTAGTATTCTTCCTTTCATTTAATTGTATTGTTTTGCATTCTCTGCACAATTTAAATTTCCCAAAAGGGAAATAAAAGTAGAAATTGCATCAGGCAAAATCAAAGTTCACAAAAGAAGACTAAATATTTCTTTTTTTTTAAGATTTATTTTATTGATTTTTGACAGAAATACAGAGAGAGACAGAGAAAAGGGGGAGGGCCCAAAGCAGTCTCCATAGTTGACATTAGTTTTTCATATAGTTTCACTCCACAGGTAGGCACAGGGCTGTGCAGGGCAGGAACTGGGCCGGGAGCCTCCCACATAGGTCCCGGCAAGAATTGAACTGGGGGCACACCTCAGTTCAGCATGTGGGTCTGCAAGGGCCGGGGCAGGATTTGGTCCTCAGTCCCCGGGGCTTCAAAGCGAGCGCTTAACCCGCTGAGCCATCCCAACTTTCCCGACTAAGTATTTTTAAATGCATATAATGACATTTTTTCTAAAATGTAGTTATTTTGATACATTGTGAGATTGCTCTTGGATGAAAATTGTTTTAATTTAGTAAAAACTGATGTAAAATTAATGTATGTTAATTAAGGTTTGTTTTTGAAAATGATATATTGAGATTTTTCCAGTTGATAAAATTAAAGGTATTTTTTTTTAATTTGGCATTATATAAAAAAGTATTAATAATTTTGTTGGTTTGATTATGTAATGCCAATCAAGAAGTATGACAGCTTTTCTTTGTTTACACCCAACTGACTAATCTGACTCATTATGTGGTTGATTATACAGTTCAATTTATTTTATGAATGTTCATATTTTCATATCATAGTCATATTACCATTATATTTTTTAAGTCATTCTTTTAAAAAATTATTTTCTTTAATAGTAAATACACTATGTGGGTTTCTCCTATGTAAATTGAAGAAAATATTAACAAACCTTATAATTATCATTCTATTTCTGCAAATCTAGGCCTATGAATTACTAGTCACAAAATATTTAGCAGGATTCAAGCCTTTTTCTAAACAACTATTCCCAACTTATAGACACCTGATATATAATTGACTAATAACATTTATTTTTCACTATTTTGAGACAGTGATCCTACTATCACTGGAATAGATATTATAAACGTTTCTGGTGGCTTTAGAGACTCTCTTGTCTGGAAATAAACAAAGGAAAGAAGTAGGGAAAAGCTATAACTTTTGCACGACTTGATCCTGATTACCCTAATGATGGTTTTCCTGCCCTCAAATGGTTTTTCTCACAATGACTATGTTTTTTCTTCATTTAATTATATTAATTATATTAAAATTCCACCACACCAAGAGTCATTGTATTTTTGTATCACTCCTTGGGGAAAATATAGATATATCAGGATCATTAAACAATTATCAACTATTCACTCAGTAGGATGAATGTATCCAACGGCTTAAAAACTCCTGATTGAAAAGAGATGTGTTTATGGAGAAGTGACTGGTAGTATTGTAGCCTAGAACATATCTAGAATTAGAAGAGACACGAGGCAAATTTATTTTCAGGTACTAGATACACTCAAAGACCTTAGGGAACAGTTGTTAACAGTAAGACCCTAAAGAAGAGGTTGGGGGTGTACGGCAAGATGAAGATGAGAAGGTACTGAGCTCTTGCTTTTTCTCACTCATAGTCACAAACTTATGAGATAGGCATTACTGACCCCATTATTTCTGAATGAGTAAACTGAGACGTAGATTTACTCCAGAATGACTTTGGGATTCAAAACTACATCAGTACAATCAAAGCTCATGCTCTTAAGTTCCATCATATGGCAGCAGATAAACAACAATTTCAAAGTTTCCTTGAGAAGCTTTTCTGTACAAAAATAAGAGGAAACATTTGCCCTCTCTTCTTTTTCTATCAAAAGTTCTCAAGTCTCCTCTAATCTAGAACTCCACTAAAAGCACTCCTGTGTAATTTACAGCACAATATTATGTTGCTATGGATATATGAATTCTTACATCCAAAAAATCAAGCTCATGAAATTTTAAAACAAGTCTCAGTCATCAACTAAGAAATGCCTAAAAGGAAACAAATATCTTCAAAAATTAATAACCTGCTGGAAGATAGTAGAGCTATGTACAAACAAGCACAAAACTTTCAATCACTTTTTGAAATTATCTGTTCTATTTCTCACCTTCACTTTTCAAGAGAAAAACAGATTATTAGTTATTAATATAAAAAAAATTAAGAAATTGTCCTTATCCTGCTATTTCTATCTACTCAAGTCTTTCTAAACTCCTTTCTCTATGAAATAGCCAAAAGTCTTGTTTACCATACCATTGTTGCAATACTGTACAAATAAGCCACAAATGATAATAGTAGAATAGGTACATACTATTTAACTCAGTCTAAAACTATGATGGCTTATCCCTAAAAGTGATTGATTTTTCCTTTATATCCAAGAAAAATAATCAAGTATGTTAGTGTTGCCACTGTGTGTTACTGGTTAAGGGAAAGAAAATAAAGGGCTGGTTAAAAAGTATGTTCTTGCCGGAGCTGTTTCTTTATACATGTAAATGAAGAAAATGCACAATTATGCATTTGGAGATCAATAGGAATATCATTGATTGACTGTGATGTTGACTCTTCCCACACCATGCAGCAAAGCCTACCAATCACCGGCCTGCAGAAAGCGCCGTGTCCACGGGTTCCTCCGGCAGCAGCTTCGGCAGTGGGTATAGCGTGGACAGTGAAGGAAGCAGCAGCACTGCAGGGGAGACTAATCTATTTCCTATTCCGAGGATGTAAGTGGTTCTTTTTTTCTCTCTCTCTCATTACAAAGCTAACAGCATTATGAGTAAGTTTTTCTTAACATTTAACAGGGAGTAACTAGATAGTTATCCAATTCTGAGTCATAGTCCCTGAAGCACTTCAACCATTCATGCCTACGGTACATAAAAGAAATAAACTGTTCAGGAAAGACTGGATTAATTTAGTTAATTCTAGGGATGAATACTGGTCACTACCAGGACTACTTAATTAATCTGTATTTAACAACAACAACAACAAAATTTGCTAAAATAATAACTTAGCCAAGCCTGAATCATAATCACCAAAAACAAAAACAAAAAATATTGGTATTTGAGATAAACATATTACAGATTAATTTACTTTGGATTGAGAGAGATCTAAACATATTTAAAGAACTCATATCATATTTGAAATAGATAATACATCGAGCTACCCATGATTTTTCAACTAAAATAAAAGAGTTTTGAGCTGCTTCATATTTTCTAGACCAAACTGCAATTACATAGGTCCCTGAGTAGATAATTTTGAAGTAAAGTTCACTGGTAATATGTTAATCCTCAAGAAAATCATATTGCAAATAGAATGCAAAACTAAAGCAGATAGTGTTTGGAATGTGTTAAAACGGGTTTAGTCATATTGGTGGTGAAATTCAGCAGCATCCAAGACAAATGTGGAAGTTATGTCTGTTCCAATATCAAAATCGCACCTTCCCGACTTTCCCTTGTCCTCTGCAGTACCTAGTGTTCTGGGTTTTTTAAATACCACTGGACCACCCAGCTGCAGAATCTAGGGCAGGGGGAGTCCAGCCAGCTGCCTGATTCTGTAAGATCTGTGAGCTAAAAATGGCTTTTGAATTTTTTAATGTTTGAAAAAAACCCACAGAACAGCATTTAATGACACATGAAAATGACCATAACTTTCCATGTATAAGATGATATTTATGTCTAAAATTGTTAGACCAAAAATCGGAGGTTGTCCTATACTCAAGAGTAACCCGTGTTTGATTTCTTAATGTTGGGTTAAAAAAGTGGGGGTTGTCTTATACATGGGGGCAACTTATACATGGAAAAATAATGTATATGATATTGAAATTAAGGTTTCTTTTACTATTTTATTTTTTTAATTATTTTTTCCATTGTTAAATTTATTAGGGTGACATTGGTTAGTAAAAATTACATAGGTTCCAGGTGTACAATTTTACAGTACTTCATTTATGTGTTGCAATATGTGTTCACCACCCAGAGTCAGCTTTCTTTCCATCACCATATATTTGATGCCCCCTTATTCCTCTCCTACCCCCTCCCCCTTCCCCTCAGGTAACCACTAAACTATTGACTATGTGCATGAGGTTTTGTTTCTTCATTTCTTTCAGTTTCATATTCCACATATGAGTGAAGTCATATGGTTCTTCGCTTTTCTTGTCTGGCTTATTTTGCTTTGCATGATGATCTCAAGTTTCATCCATATGGTTTCAAAGGGCAGAATTTCATCTTTTCTTATAGCTGAGTAATATTCCATTGTATATATATGTACCACAGCTTAAATTAAGTTTTATTGTAACACAGCCATACCCCTTTGATTATGTGTTGCCTAATGCTGCACTACAGGAGCAATCTTGAATAGCTGCAACAGAAACCATTCAAATCATTCACTATCTGATCCTTCATAGAAAGAGCTAGTGAACCCAAGGTCTGGGCCTTTGTTAAAGGCTTTTTTTCGTTTTCTCCAATGTTCAGTGAAGTCTTCTCTGAGAGTGAAACTTCCATTTCTCTTTGTTTTAATTTCACTGTTTTTATAGATCTTTACTTTTGATCCCCAGAATAACTAGTATGGTATTCAGATTTTGGCTCAATTTACAAAAGCAAAATGATGGGGGAAATGGATGTGTACAATGAAAAATGTTTCTATTTTGTAATTTTTAAGTTATATTTTTTTCTACTTCATTTATTTGATCACATTTCTTTCTCTTTCTTTCTTTCTCCCTTTCTTTCATCTTTTTAAGACTTAGGTTACGGATCAATAGTTTTTTTATTGAAAAATTATTTCTAAAAGGAGTCATATCTCATTTGTCCTCTTCCTCTGATGATCAAGTTTGACTGAAGAGGATTTCAGCCAATTCATTAAATTCCCCCCTAAATTATAATATAATAAGAATTTGTAAAGGTTTTGCACCACATATCACTTACTATTCTTTCAATTTATTTGTACTTTTCTATATAAATAATTTAACACTGATAATAAAGTTATAACTTTCAGAGAGCAAACTGTGTTTGGTCTTCAATATCTGAATATCCTAAGTGAAAGGAGATTAATTATGTATTTTCTACATATATACCACATTTTAATTATGTTTTTTCCCATTTTTCTGTTTTACTTGTATATCAAAGCCTTTAAAACCCCTAGCAGGGGATAGACGTGATAGCTCAACATGTTGAGTGCTTGCCTTGCAACCATGAGGTCTGGTAATCAAATTCGGGCTCTGGCCCGTGCAAACCTATATGCTAAACTGTTGTGAAAGTTCTTGCCTTTCATGCAGGAGGTCTTCAGTTTAGTTCCTACCTCACATGACCCCATATATACCTTTCTGGAGTGAAACTGTATCACAACTCATGATGTACAACTATGAAGACTGCTCTGGGCCCTTTCTCCTTTTCTTTCTCTCTCTCACCTTCTTTCAAACAATACAATAAATCCTTTAAAAAAAAACTGCCTAGGAAACTATTATTTTGCCTTATGAATACAAAAACACTATCTATTTTAAAGTATTATAGAATATATTTTAAAGCAACATTTGTTCTTTTATATGCCTCCTTGTGTCTAACACAATTATTCCTTGGGCTAACATAAGTGCTCAATACATATTTGCTGACTGATTAACAAATATAAAGTACAAATTGTGTAGTCATAATGTTATGAGTTTAGGATTATTAATTGGGAATTCTGAAAAACTGCATCCTTCACAGGACTCACAATGATGTTTTCCTTGTACTTCATTTGGCTTCAAAATGCTGCAAAAGTTTTCTGTATAATCGTAGAAATGCACCCAATACACATATTGGCTAAATACCTAATGTTAAAATCATTATTCATTAAAAGCTAAGATTGCAGCTATCACCATTAAAATACAAAATCTAGGACTTAAGATCAAGTACAAAAATATCAAAATTTATTTTATTACAATTACTAAAAATTATAATTATTTTGTGAAAGTTTGGCATAGTATAGGATAACAATTTTTCAGTACTGTTATCTGCTAGATTAGCACTATTAAAATGATCTTCACTTTCAGTTGAGTTTGGCTCAGTAATGATATGTTCTGGCTTTTTCTACTAGCATAGTGTAATAATATACTGCTAAAGGTGAGATTGCTACTATTATTAAACTTTTATCTCTGTCTAATTTTAACACAAAGAGGTACTTTAAAAAAAATTTATAGACAACTCATCTTGAATCTCACTGAAGCAATTACACAGACTGAAATTTTGTGTATTGCTTATCAAGACTTTTTTTTTTTTTTTAATCCTGAGTTAATCTTTTCCGGGGGAGGCAGAGGGGAATAGCAGTGTGAATCATAGGATTGCACAGACAGTTACAGAAAAATCTGTCAGTCCTTTTATTTTTGTTTTACTCCTAAAATAGTGACTTCAACACTATCTTTTTAAATCTCAGATCCCCACTTCCTTTTCCTTGGCAACCATCACTTTATTCTCCATATATATGGGTCTGTTGCTGTTTTGTTTATTGATTTTTTTTTATTTAGCTTCCACATATGAGATCATGTGATATTTTTCTTTGTCTTATTTCACTTAGCTGAATACCCTCTAGGTCTATCCATCTGTATTGTCTCAAATGAAAAAATTTTATTCTTTTTTATAGCTTAATATTTTATTGTGTGTGTGTGTGTATGTGATTGCATGCCACATCTTTTTTATCCATTCATTTATCAATGTTTCCATATCTTGGCCATTGTAAATAATGTTGCAATGAACACAGGGTGCGTACATCTTTTCAAATTAGTGTTTTGTTTTCTTTGGATACCCAGACAGGGAACTGCTGCATCTTGTGGAAGCTCTATTTTTAATATTTTTTGAGGCATCTCTCTACTGTTTTTGATAGTGGCTGCACCAATTTACATTTGTACCAAAGTGTGTATAAGGGTTTCCTTTTCTCCACATCCTCACCAGCATTTGATATCTGTTGATTCTTTGAAGATAGACATTCTGACAGGTGTCAGGTGATATCTCATTGTGCTTTTAATTTGCATTTATTTGATGATTAGTGACATTGAGCATCTTTTTAGATGTCTCTTAGCCATCTGTCTGTCCTCTTAGAAGAGTAGTCTATTCAGGTCCTCTGCCCATGTTTTAATTTAATTGTTTGTTTCATTTGGTGTTAAGTTGCATGAGGTTTTTATAAATTTTGGATATTAGCCCCTTATCAGATGTATCATTTGTGAATCTGTTCCCCAATTCAGTAGGTTGTCTTTTCATTTTTTTTTTTAAAGATTTATTTTATTGTTTTTGACAGAGAAAGATAAAGGGAAGAGAGGGACAGAAAGAGAAGGGAGAGGGTTCAGAGTACTCTCCATAGTTGTACATCATTAGTTTTTTTGACATAGTTTCATTTCACACAGGTGGACACAGGGCCACACAGAGCAGGAACCAGTCCTGGGGCTTCTCTCATGGGAGGCATGCTTCTGCAAGCTGGGGGCCAAACTGGGGACCTCCTACGTGGAAGCTCACTCCGGCAGGAACCAAACTGGGAGCCCCTCCACATGGGATGCACACCACAGTTCAGAGTATGGGTCCACACTGGCCAGGGTGGGGCCAGGACTGGGAATCAATCCTCAGACCTTAGGGCTGCAAAGTGAGCGCTCAACCCACTGAGCCATCATGATATTTTGTCCTTTCATTTTCTTGATGGTTTCCTTTACTGTGCAACAACTTTTTAGTTTGCTATAGTCCCATTTATTTCTTCTTTCTTTTGTTTCCATTGCTCAAGAAGGTATACCCAAAAAGATATCACTAAAAGTAATGTCAAAGAATTTACTGCTTATTTTCTTCTAGGAGTTTTGCTGTTTCAGATCTAATATTTAACTCTGTAATCCATTTGAGTTTATTTTTCTATATGGTTTAAGAAAGTGGTACAACTTTATTTTTTGCATTGTATCTGTCCAGTTTCACCAATATCATGTATTCAAAAGACTATCTTTACTACTTGCATATCATTGTCTCTTTTGTCATGAATTATCATCTATATATCTGTTTTCATGCCAGTACCATACTGTTTTGATTATTGTAACTTTGTAGTAAACTTTTTGTATATATTCAGATGTAAACTATGCATGCATATATACACATATATGTACACATATGCACATATATGTATAATGAGAATGCCATGGTTGGATACTTTCTGGACAGTCCTCCTATGTGCATATATATATAATTTCTAACACTTTTGTAGCACTTGATCTTTCACATAATTCCTTAATAAAAAATGTGTTTAAACCTTTGAACTTGAATTTTCAAAATGGAACAATATAATGGCTTTCAAGATAAAATAATTGCTGAATTTATATCTGTTCCTCTTTCATCATATATAGAACCATTTTCAGTATAATGATAAAAGGATCTTTTGGACAGCTTTCAATTACGATATAATTAGATTATTTTTTACATTTATTTTTCAATTATGATTTATATACAATAGTATATTAATTTCAGGTAGACAACATAGTGATTAGACATTTATATACCTTACAAAGTGATCACTCTGATAAATCTAGTTCCCATCTGATACCATACATAGTTATTACAATATTGCTGACTGTATTCTATATGCTGTGCTTTATATCCCCATGATTATTTTTATAACTTGCAATTTGTACTTCTTAATCTCTTTCACCTATTTTATTGACAACCTAACAGCAACCAACCCCCCTGCCAGTCCGGCAACAATCAGTTGGTTACTATAGCCTTGTAGTATAGTTTGGTATCAAGTTCCATGATACTTCTAACTTCGTTCTTCTTTCTGGATATCAATTTGGCTATTGGGGGTCTTTTGTGGTTTCCTATAACTATCAGGATTATTTATGCTAGTTCTGTGGAAAACGCATTTGGTATTTTGAATTGCAATGAATCTGTAGACTGCTTTGAATAGTATAGAATCATTGAATTCTTAAGAGATAAGTATGGTTACATTTTCAGTGAATTCACCAACCAAATATTTTTGTGAAAGAATGTTAGCAAATCCTGCCATGTTAGATTTATTGTTTAGAAAGTATAGTATCAAGATGTCCTTTTGTTCAAGCACCCCTTTTAACACTTAAGCATTTTTATTCCATTTTTAGAATATCTTATATAAATATATAAAAGACAATTCCAAAATCTATTGTATGCTGTGTAGTTTTCCTCTGACTGAAGAAATAAGAAGTGGCCTACAATCTTTTGGCTGTTACATTATAAATATTCTGAACCCATAATACTCATAGTATCATGAATTCTTCATCTATTTGGCTTTCTGAAAAGTTTGCTGCTGAAACTAAAAGTGAGTAGCACACTCTAGCTGAATTCTAAAGCCATTATGTGTGTACCTACCTATTAATACTTTATATTTATTAAATGTTATGATGTTTCAAGCATCATGTTAAGAACTTTATATACATTTTTTCATATGATTTTCTCATAACCAAAGGTAGCCAATGTTACTATCCTTATATTACAAACAAAGAAAGTTTTCACCAGATTTAGTAAATTTGCCTTAGCTGCCACCCAGCATGAAATAGAAAAGCCTGAAGCAGAGATCAAGCGGTCTGACTTCAAAAGCTAGTATCTTATACACAGCTGAAAACCCAGAAAGAACCTGAAAGAAAGCCATTAGGTGAAAGAAAAATTGTTATTACAGTATTATTGTGTAGTAATAATTCAATTCAGATTTTTTTTAAAGATGTATTTTATTATTCTGACAGAGAGAGACAGAGAAAAAGGGGAGGGCCCAGAGCAGTCTTCATAGTTGTAAGTCATTAGTTTTTGACATAAGTTTCATTATACGTAGGTGGGCGTGGGGCCGTGCAGGGTGGGAGCTGGGTGGGGTGCCTTCTGCATAGGCAGCATGCCCCCCTGGGAGCCAGGGCCCTCAGCTGGGGCCAGGACCCAATGCTTGGACTCCATGGCTGCAAGGTGAGAGCTCAACCTGCTGAGCCATCCCAGTATCTCCTTAATTCAGACATTCCCTTCTCATCAAAGGATCTGTAGAATTCAACATAGCAAAGTATAATGATGTAAAAACGCTTCTCACTTCTTGAGTTTAAAATAGAAAAATAAGGGAAGCCTGGATGGCCCAGTCGGTTAAGTGCTCACTTGGCAGCGCCAGGGACCAAGGATCGAATCCCAGCCCCGGCCCGTGTGGACCCATATGCTGAACTGGGGAGTTCCCCCAATTCAGTTCTCTCTCTTTCTCTGTATCTCTCTCCCTCTCCCTTTCTCTCTGTCAAAAAACAAACAAACAATAAAAATAAATAACTTAATTATTTAAATTAAAATAAAGTAAAATAAAGTAAAATAGAAAAACAAAACTGTCAAATTCTAAAGCAAAATTTGAAAAATTGATAATGTGTGGTATTTCATAACATGAACCAACAAATGAGACACTGAATTTTAAGGTATCATGGTTGGACTAGGTAAGAATTATAAAAAAGTTCCCATTTTAAATTTAACATGATATAGAGCAACTTATTGTGTCTTTACTTGCCATTCAAGTAATTTATTGCAGGGCTGAATATATTATGTTATTCTATTTTTGCAGACTTGGCCTCCTCATGTGCACGTATGAGAGCATAACTGAATATAGTATGATACAACTTTCTGTTTTCTTTATAAATAGAGGGAAGATGGCACAGAATGGTCAGGAGCCTATTAAGCAACCAGGAATAGGAATGGGACTAGCAGACACTGAAGGTAAGTTAAAACTTATGATACCAGATCTTGGTTGAATTTATATGTTACATTCTAAGTATTTGTTTTTCTTCTAATATGAATGCTAATTTCTCAGTACTAATGGCAAAAGCACTAGTAAGTCATCGGTATCTGTGTTAGCTATTAAATTCGAATGACTTTGTAACTTCACTTACCAGTTTTCCAATTTCCTCATTCATATTTAACATTTAAGTGTTTTAGGGGACAGAAATGTTAAAAGAGGAAATAGAATGAGAATGATGACAGGAAAGAAACTTTCAGAAGACTTTCTCAGGAAAAATATCTTCAAATTTTAAAATATCATTTTTTGTTTAAAATACTATGCAAATAGAAAATAAATAATGAAAGCTCACTTAAGTCAATGGACTTTCTTAAATATATGAAGTAAGAAGAAATTAATGTTGTAAAAATAATTTTTTAAAAATGACTGAACTATTTTTTAAAGTGAAACCTAATTTGAGATTAAATTTAATTTTATTAAGCAAATGGTAAAAGGTATTACCAATACAAAAAAAAAATTATTTTAGCAAACACAGAATCGGTATCTGTGAGGTATATTAAACTAGTTTATCGTTCAGAATATTGTGATAAGATCTGGTAGCACTATTATTTTTTATGAACATGAATTGTACAAACTTCTCAATAATTTTAATTAACGTGTCCTAATTACTTTATACTATTCTAAATAATTTGATTTAATTCTTAAAATTACGTATGATAGTAAATAATACTATAATAATTTTCCATAAAATGAAATTAAAGTGCAAACATCACACAAGGTTAAGTGCCTTAAAACCAGGAAAATGATACCAAATCTCATGCTATTCAAAAGTATGATTAAAGACGTGGTATCACAGTGACACTAGATGTAAAATAGGAAACTCAGATTTGAGTGTTAAATCTGGTCTTGTTACCTAACTGGTGACTTGATCTCTCTACTTCAGAAACCTCATCTGACAAATGCTGAGTCTAAGTGATACCTAAAGTTCCCAGTGGACTTAAATAGATATCACATTTTCCTGATTATATTAAAAAAAAAAAAATTGGGACTCATTTAGACTGTGCTTCCTCTATTTGTTGACATGTTTCCCAGAATTTCAGTTTCAATCCACCAATGTATTTACCTACCCTCTCTGTATAAACTCATAAACTCTTGTCTATACGTTGATGAATCAAAAATATACCATCCAAACTTCCTGGAAACAAGTATGAATATTTAAGATAGACAAAATATATGGCTGGCCTTTATAATACACTGGTGGAAGAGGCAAGAGACAGTTAGGTAAAAAGAAAGAAAATACTGTCCCTGTAGCCTGTAGGCCAATGAGAACTGAAACTAGGACAAGTCTGTCTTGATAAGAGGAGCAGACAAGGAAGAAACACAGCAAATGTGAGAAATATGTCTTGAGACAGACAGGATGTGGAGAAATATCTCAATTTCTCTGTTACTCCCAGTCTCCTATCTCTGTCAGCAATTGATCAAATCCAGCTAGAACCCAACTGACAGGGGAGCCTGGGAAACAGCCTAGGGAGGAAGGACTCTGTGAAGAGTGCAGGAGAAAGACCTAGAATGCATCTGAGGGCACATAGGCTTAAGGCCAGCACAATATTTTGCTGGAGATCCTATAAATGCATCAAACTACATACACCTGAAACTTAATTAACCTTCTTTGCTATTGCTACTTTGCCTTCTTTTCCTCCTATGCATTTCTACTACTCACCAAATATATGCCTATCTACAACATAATTTTCATATTTTGTTATCATTGTTTTTTGACTTAAATTTATCTGGTTTTTTTTTCTGCCTGTCTCCTCCGTAAGACTGAACAATTCTCAAACAAGAGCCATGGTTTTATTAATTTTGATGTCCCATCACTTAGCAGAAAGCCTTGCTCATAGAGTTTTCAAGAGTGTTTATTAAGTGAATGAATAAACAATATAATCATATATAAAATAGCCATTGATTTTCATGTGATTCTAGAATTCAAGTACATGCAGAAGCAAATCATGTGCAAGTTTTTTCAAAGTTTTAGCTATTTAATATCATCTTTTTAAATCATTAAGTTTATAAATAAAATGATTTTAGTATGTTAACAGCTGTCAGTTACTAGAAATTGTTCACCCTTACACTGTTTTCTGCTTTTATATAAGTTCCACGCAAAATATACTTGTTTTCCAGGAAGAAGCCAACCATAGGCTACTTTATATTTTATTTAAACATTTCAGTCAATATGTTTATATTTTAGTGAACTGGCTCTTATCATGAATCAATCTCAGATTAGTTAGTGAGCAGAGATGCTGAGGTTCAGGGTGGAAACAAGATGGAATATGTGATGGAATGGGAATCACTTTTAGTCATGTGCTCTTTTGGTAGCAATATTTTGGACACATTTTTTTGACCAAGTTACATTTGATACTTAGATAATAAGCAATTTTATAATTTACATATATATGTGAAGCAGGGCATGAGGAGTTCTGTAATAGACACAGTAGATACAACAGACTCTCAGTTAACCAGCACCCATGATGATTGGTAGATACTAGATAAAAAACCCAGCCCTCTCAAGCAATGAAGATTTTTTTGTACAAGTTGCTTGAGAGTTCTGCTCGTTGCTTGAGTTCCAGTTTACAGAGAGTCTAGTGTATATTGGAAGAAAACTGCAATAAATATTAAACCTTTAGAAACAATTTAACCAAGTAAAACAGAGAGTGGGCAGAAAATTATAAAATTAGACAGAAATGTATTTGTTCTAAGCAGATAAACAGACATTAATTTAAAGTACGAGATTTTGTTTTGGCTTTATAGAAATATGGAATCAACTTTATGTTGTCCCTGGGGTATATGATGATGCCTATATTGTTTTCAGTGTTATAGAACATTGTTTTTACTTCTTTTTGTTGTCAGTCAACATAAACAGACACTTCAGGGGAAAACAAAATACAAACTAACAAAATAGAGCTGTTCACTTTATTTTTGACATAATGTATTTTCATGACTGGATTACTCCTCATTTTAATTCTTCATCAAGGTGCCAGAAAAACAGTGTCTCTTTGAAGATTAGTACACTTTTATTGCAATTGTAGATCTTACAATGTTCCCTTTCATCTTGAGTTTTAATATTATCATTTAAATACTTTGTTTTTATGAACACCTTGGTTCAGTTTAAGGAAAGCTGATAAAGATATGCTCTTGGACAGCGTACTTTAGATCAAAAATCTCATAGATTTTTAAGTAATCACCTTTAGACAGTTTGCTTTTGTTAAGTTATACTCTTGTTATGGAATTATAGTGAACAGAATACAAAAAGCCACATTGTATGGGGTTAAATTTTATATTGAACATGTTAATGAGATTTTTTTAATTCTAAATGGTCAAGTCCTTACTCTACTTGTTGAGCACGTCTACTTACTTGGCATTCTGGTTTTCTTAAAAATCTATATTCCACCTAGTCATTTTGTCTAATAATATTTTGTCTTCTCTATAGCAGTGACTCATAAATTTTAATCCCCAAAAGAGACTATTTCAGTGGGTCAGAATGTGAGATTAGCCAAAGGTTCTAGGGTTCTGAACTAAGTTGTAGTAGAAAATATTAATACTCCAATGGACTATCTCTACTAAGAAAGGTCGAGCTTCCACAATTTAATTAAGTACCCAATGTAAAGTGCAAATAAGTTCTGTGTTTGACACATTAATATCTACTATTGTAGCCATTATTAAAATAAAAGTAGATTTAAGATACATACATTTGAATCCCATCCAAAAGAGTAAAATTAGTCAAGATTAATAAAATATTATGTACTTATTGGGAGAGCTCTACAAGACCATTTCTCTTAAAGATTTAGATTAAATTAATTAAATTTTCCAATTGTGTTTTTCCAATTTACATTAAAAGCCTTTAATACCCTCAAGATAGATGATGTGGCCCTGTAAAAAGTAGTTTTTTTTATAAGGTGTATTTAATAGTGTTATTCTTTGCTAGTGGGCATTTATGTATATTACATATAGTGAGTGACTGGCTTGACCCACTTAATCTTCTTAAACAGGTGTTCACAAGCTTTAGTATCAGGCATAAACATCATAAATGTATATAAGATTTCATTTGCCTGGCTACATGCATTTAAAGAATAAATAACCCTAATAATTCATTATTTTTTAAGTGTCTTAGGAAGCCTGAATTTAATCACTCAATTTCCATTTTCAATGGGCCAGAACAAATAAGCCTCTAGCATTATATAAATATGCTAAGCTCTATTGGCAAATGTTTTCAAATAATTGAGTGTGTGGAAACACATATCACCAATAAGGTAAACCTTAGAATGCAGAGGGAGGAGTAGGGCAGAGAATAAGATTTGATTCAGTATCTTATTAGAAGGGTTCTTTTATTTTTAAGCATAACTATTTATGTAGAAATAATGGAAACCTATAATCACCACAACAATCTCATTTAACTGGCATTTCAAGTCTATTTTTTATAAATATACATCAATTTTATTCATAGCTCTAACAGTAAGTCTGAGTCCTTCTTAGGTGAAGGAACATATTTTGCAAGGTCTATAAAACAAGTAGAAAACAAAAATGACTTACTGCATTAAACCAATAAAAATCTAGGCTTTAGTATTAGAGTCTTCTATCTTATCTTGTTTTGATAAACACACAAAACAATATTTTTAAAATAATTTTCTCCAAGTATTTTATCTTCTTAAGTAGGAAAAGGAATAAAGTATGTAATGGGTATCTCTCTTAAGTGTTTGTAGATTGGCAAGTCAGGTGCTCGATGAGAAATATTCATTTAATTTTATCATTTTCCCTGTCCAACTAGATTTTTGAAATTAACCTTCAAAGAGAAAAATATAAAACCAAGACCCTCAATTAGAAAATAATAACAGCTGTTATTAGGACAGCCAATAAGTCATTCAGCAAACATTTATTGAACACCTGTTGTTAACACTAGTATAAGCACTGGGGATGTGATGCAGAATGTGACACCCTCCTTGTCCTCAACACATATAATAGTTATATACTTATTCCTTAAGAAAAATTCATGTTGCCTTTAAGACATTCTCATTTCCTCTAATTCTAATTAACCTAAGAAACTTTCAAATTAACTATGTAACTTTTTTTGCCTTCTATATATTATTTTTCCTTTTATTATTTTGATATTTTCTAATTCTCTTAATGTATTTTCTAATTATTTTAATTTTACTAATGTCAGAATGATCTTTCAGGGAGTTTATTTTTAAATTGAAAATCATCTATAAGTTAATTTTTATGGAAACTAACAATTGATAAAACTTATTTACAACATATTTGTATTGTAAATATGTTGGTAAAATTAGTAAGTGTGATGTTATTTGGTGTTTAATCTTAATTTTGAAGTCAGGATGCTCTAAAGGCAATGTGATTAGTGGTTTCTTTTTTGTCACTTGATTACTTGTCCTACATATGTTGTACTTAAAACTGACCATGTGCATATTATATTTTTTTCTAGTAGATTGAATATGTTTGCTTTGTTTGTGAGCTTCTTGCCCTAATTTTACCAATACACACTGAGTTTTTAAAATATATTTCTAATGTTGATTAATGTTAAATATGAATATGCCTCTTATATGCAAGACATTGTGTGAAAAACTTGGCACTACAGGGATCTAGTCAATACATATGCTTGTCTGAAGGACCTTATGATCCAGTATCATCCTATTCGATAGTCAACCAGTAAGCACTCCTGCTCAACTAGTATGTACAGCCACTGAGCACTTGTATTGGTTGGACACTATTCCATACCCATTGATAAATATTTTATCACCTTTAATAAAAATAATTAAAAGAAGAATTATGATAAAAATTTATAAGAAAGAGAGTAAATAATGTGTTTTGGGATTTTGGGAAAGCATTGCTAAATCTCTAGCAGTCAGGGGAAGTAGTTTGTGAAAAATGTTATAGGTGGTGACTGCTTTGAAAGGTATACATGTTCTAACTAAACATGTGGCAATCAGAAAGGCAAATTTCAGACTGGAGAAACCATTTGAGAAAGTTACAAATGGAAGAAAGGATTAGGGTTTATGGGAAAAGCTAATTCAGTGAAAATGGAGCAAAAGATACAAGGGGAGAACAGAAAGTATACAACATTAGAGTGAATGTGGTAGTTTAGTGCTTCTGTGAACGATGAGATGCTAATAAAGTTAATGAATTTAGGCAATATCAACACTTAAAATACTGAATCTTTCTGTGGAAGAATAAGGTAGGCCTCTTTTTATTCAAATCCTTTTTTAGAACTTCTGGAAGATTGAAGTATGTATTAGAAATTCAAATAGAAACAATACATGCCATTTAGTTGGACTGTGAATCTAGGGTTCAGGATATGGGTCCTGATTTGGATTCAGATTCAGAGTCATAATGTGCTAACATTTATGGAGTACCTAACATGAACCAGGAGCAGTAAAAACCATTCATTATATCTTTTCAGCTTCATCTACTAGTAAAAGAAAATCTCATAACAAAATGTAAGAAACCATTTTTCCTCTGAAAGTCTTATACCAGGAAATTGAAAGTGAGAAGGTTTTAAGTGCCGCTACATGCAGTCAAGACACAGACGAGGGGATGCTGAGATGGCTCACCAGGTTGAGCGCTTGTCTTGCAGCCCTGGGGTCCAATGATCAAATCTCAGCCCCAGCCCATGAGGACCCATATGCTGAACTGGGGTATGGCCCCCAGTTTGTTTCTCAATGGGGCAAGATTCCCATGTGGAAAGCCCCCATTCAACCCCAAGCTCACGGGGGCATGCCTCCTATGGGGAGGCCCATGGCTGGTTCCTGCCCTGAGCAGCTCCACGCCCACCTACAGAATGAAACTATGTAAAAAAAATAGTGATGTACAACTATGGAGAATTCCCTGGGCCCTCCCCCCTTCTCTGTCTCTCTCTCTCTGTCAAAAACAATAAAAATAAATCTTTTAAAAAACAAGACATAAACCAAGTTGTGTCTGATACCAAAGCTCATACTCTTAACAAGCACACTTGCTGCCTCACCGGTTTACCCACTCCATTGCAAGTTAGTGAGGTTACTGAGAGGAATGAACAGCACAGTTGGTGGAGTTGGCGGTTGTCCAGTCCATGACATGAGTAACATAACATGAGAACAAAGGGTTGAGTCTACTGCTTTATAATAGCTATTTAAATCCTTGACTTTTACTCTTTGATTTAAATACAAAACTGTGTGGGGTCAAATTTATAAAATAATTTTATCATTTTTTCTTTAATTATTTGCTTAGATATTTTTTGCCCACACAAAAGATTATAGTCACATAGTGGTTTCTATTTTTTTCTACCTCTTTTGTGGTGTAAAAGGTAACATTTTATTATTTAAATCAATTTATTTTATTCCATGTGATGAGGTAATAGTCAACCATATCCCTGGAAACATTTGTTGAATTAACTTTTCTTTCCTCACTAATATCAACCATATCAACCATACTCAAAACTTTTAAGTATTTTTGCATCTGGTAATGGGCTTTATGGAGTATTTGATTGACTTATCTAATTATATCCACCAGTGCCACACTTATTCAGTTATTCTAATTTTCTTTGTTTTTCTAAATTGAAATGTTTTACATGGTTTTTGTTTGTTTGTTTATTTGTTTTGTTCCTTTTAGTTTAAATGAGCTTTAAAACTCTTTGTTGAGAAGCAAAGGAAATTTCACATAAATATTAGCTGGAATTACATTAAAATCCTAATATATATTTTTAGGAACTTGACATCTATACACATTTTTTTTTTATTTCTAGACATACTATATTTTATATGCCAATTTGGACATACCACTGTATATTAGCATGACATTAGGCCAGTTACTCCAATTCTCTGTCTCTGATTCCTACTCTATAGAAGTAAGAATGACAATAGTACCTACCTCATCAGTGTATTACCAGGATAGATAGAAATAATGATTTTAAGGAGGTTGGCATTATGACTGGCACATAGTCAATAAATGCTAGCTATTATCTTCCCATGTAAGTGATTATTTCTGGACTGATTTTTTTCCAAGCCTTTTAAACTCATGTTCTCTAAAATGATTTCTTTTTCTATTTTTGAGATGCCACCAGAAAAAAAAAATGTTTCTAGCATCCTACATTTTCCAGTTTGTTTTGAAAAGATGATGCATATTTTATTATAGTGTTTCAAACTACTCTTCTCCCCAAAGTAATTCTGATGTGATCCCTTGTATAGTAAAGTCTTTCCTCTGTGGAAGATGACTCCCTTATACCTTATCACACAATTATCCAAAATTACCTCCATTTAAAATTCAGTGCTACTGATTTTTAGTCCTGGATTAGTCATTTAGAAATATGAATATAAAAAACCAAAACCCAGATAAAAATAGTTGATAGATATTTCTTAGCTATCTTATTAAGGATTAAGGAAAATGAAGAGTTGGGAGATGGGAGAATTGGGTTTTGTTAAAGATGTCATGAAGTGTAAAATGTTTCAACCTTTTGATAAATGAAGAAATAAACTAATGGGGATAGTGATGAAATAGTACTAACAAGTAAAAGAAAAAAATAGTATTATTTGCAGTAAATAAATAACTTCCTACTATTACCCTAAAGAATTATGAATATCCATTCTCTTAGAACTATATAGTAATAGTTATTACAACTAAGTACTTCCTTTGTCTAACATACTCATTAAGGATATTCTCATAGCACCAATGTACAGAGTTTTTTCACTTTTAAAAAGCCTGACTTTGATGAATGCTGTAAAATTCAAAGTATAAAATTGCTTTAACATTTTTTAAACTTTACTCAAAAGTTCAAATGAATTTTATGAATGCTCAGCAAGTACAAGTTTCAGAATTTTGGATAATGCCAAAATTCATGTAGAATAATTTTCTTTTTACATTTAGGTTATTAGTTACTTTTTGTAATTGAAATATTCCTATTTGTTTTATCCAAAAAGTCACTTAAAATTTATATAATATTCAGTAGGCAAAAAAATTTTCATACACACACACACACACACATGCACACACAGACAATACATTTCACAAAAGAATCCCTTGATCAACCAAGTAACACTTTCCCTGAAGGAACCAATTTTATAGATAAGAGAGTAACACATTTGCCTTGAGGAAATTGCACATTGCTTCTTTATTAAGTGTTAGACTGCTAGACTCTAAAATGATCAGTATATTTATTTGCTTTGCAACAATAAAAATTGTAGGGAAAAAAAAACAACAAAAAAAGTCTTCTGTTTAAATATTTTATTTTAAAAAAGAATTGCTATCTACTCGAATCATCTTTTACATTTGAGTATTTTATTACTCTAAGCAGATACAATCTTAGAATGTTATCATCCAAAACAGATACGTGCTTATCCATAAAACCTCATACCATTCTAAATTCTGCAGTTCACATTACCCTCTGAAGCTTAGACAACTGTTGGTATTATGGAAACTAAGTATCAGTAGCAGAGCTTTACCTTACACATTTTATTATAACATTGTTGCTGTTGTATGAATTATGCATATATTAATATATTAATCCTACTCAATGACTCATCTCAAAAAAAAGGCAACACAACTGCCATTTATCTGTTAAGCATTCTGCTGGAATCTTTAAACATTTGGTGGTGCCAATTATCACAACTCTCTAAGAATAGATATAATACTTATATTCCCAGTGTCTCTCACAGAAACATGCACCATATACCCACTCAATAGATATTTTTAATTGAGAAATCAAGACTCATAGAGACTAAAAGATAAAGTGAAGTAATATAGTTGTAAAGTTCAAGTTAATCTTTACTAAATTATTGAGAGTATTAAAACTTAAGATTTTCAAAGGAAAATTCTTGCAAGACCCAAACATCTTGACACGTGAAGTTAGTCCCCTTATTGATATACAACTTTTTTTTAAATTTATTTATTTATTTTTGACAGAGAGAGAGAGAGAGAGAGAGAGAGAGAGAGAGAGAGAGAGAGAGAAGAGAACTGAACTGGGGAGCTCCCAGTTCAGCATATGGTTCCGCACGGGCCAGGGCCGGGATTCGATCCCCGGTCCCCCGCGCTGCAAAGTGAGCACTTAACCCACTGAGCCATCCTGGCTTCCCCAATATACGACTTTTTAAGGAGGTTACAACAACCCTAAAACTGAATTCAGAGAGATGGTATTGCTTCAATTAAAAAATACATAATCTACTTAAAAGTATAATAACTGAACTTTTATTGTTTATGCTTCTTTTTTCACTAAAGCTCAGCCAGATCTATAGAGGACATTTAATGCTGAGTCTATAGGAAGAAAGAACCAGTGGCCTGGGGCACACAGATATGTTCACAACAATTGGGATAAGAGATATAATAGAGGTGAACGAATGTGTTTTGAATATTAAGGCATTCTACTTTAGTTTGTATGAGGAAAGCATAGCTGGCAGGGCATACATTTTTAGATAGTTCTTGAAATAAACGTAATAAGCAGTCTAACTGAAGGAGGGCTGGCGAGGTTTTTCAATAAGGGAGGCCTAATTGATATATTCAAAGCCTAGGACCATGAGAGAATATGTATTATTAGGGAAACCATGGAAACTTCCGTGTGATTGTAGCAGAGTTCTGTACGCTGGAAGGAAACAGGGCTTGGAAGGTAATCATGGTTCAGATAATTTATGAAATATCAGACACTGTAAGGGGAACTCAGACTTTATGCTGTAGATAGGCAATTGGAAGCTGTAGGTAGATTTTTAAGAAGGAAAATTACATGATCAGATTCAGTGCTGTGAAGGATGGATCACAGGGGATCACATCTGCAGTCAGGAGATCAGTTGGGGTGCAATTCAAAAGCCCAAGTTAGAAATGATAAGGACTAGAAGAATGCTGACATTGGACAGCAGTGGGATAAAGCACATAGGCAGCTCTGAGAGCTACCTATGAAGACAAATAAGGGTGCCTTTATTCTAAAAATAAGTCAGAATCAGGATGCAAGTAAAACACCTTTGGACATTAGCATCATAGAAATAGTAAATGATGCCATTATGGTCACTTTATAAATAATCAGTAAACGCAAGTACAATTTAAAAAGGAAGAAACAGAAAGGAATGAGAGGTCAGTGTAAAAGTGATAAAATAGAAGACGCCAGGATGGCTCAGTGGGTTAAGCACTCACTTTGCAGTGCCAGGGACCGAGGATCGAATCCCGGCCCTGGCCCTTGTGGACCCAGGTGCTGAACTGGGGAATTCCCCCAGTTCGGTCCTCTCTCTGTCTCTGTCTCTGTCTGTCTGTCTCTCTCTCTCTCTCTCTCTCTCTGTCTCTCTCTCTCTTTCTCTGTCAAAAACAATAAAAAAAAGTGATAAAATAAAAAAACTGAGGAATGATAAAATACAAACCTATGTTTCATAAAATTTTTAAAGAATTGTGCCATGAAAGGTCTTATGGTATGCACTTTAGAGCATATTTCCAAGATTAAATAAAAGAGTAAAGTGAAGTTTGAATAATGTTCAACACTTGAATTTGCTCTAGCTTTATCTATATATATAGTGACATTGATTTGTTGTTCCAGATATAAAAAGCTTAATGAATCAGACCATGCCCTAAACTGCTGTGTGTGTGTGTGTGTGTGTGTGTGCATGTGTGTGCATGTGCGTGCGCACGCACGCGCACGTGCAGGGTACTCTGAGTGAAAGAGGAAAAACACTGACAAACTAGTTCAGATAAGAAATCTGGTTTGTTAAATAATAACTTCCAGTCTGTACCCTGAAGACAGTGTGGGCATTAGTTCTATATTTTTTAGTTTATACACCTATGGTATTATACAAAGAGATCAGAAATTCTGAATGCTATATATGGTACTGAAACCAGGTTTAGTCAAAAGAAGTTACACTTCTATATCTAAAAGGGTATCAATGTCAATATACACATTTTAGAAAGTTCTCTGGAAACATTAAAATATTTCTTTGAACTGGAAGAAATAGAATTTGTCAAAATACTCCATCTCCTAAAGTAAGAGAGTTAATTGAATTAACATAATTTTATCCTTTGTAGCTTTTTTATTTTATTTTTTTTCATTAAGCCAGGGAAACGGGATTATTAGTTGAAAGATTTAAATTAATAAATAGTTTTTAGTACTGAAGCATCTGAGCTCAGTTCAGATTGTATGGTCTGCATTGAGTTGAGCAGGAGCGTGCTTGCTCTGTTTGGCTTCTAATTGTTTTAATTGGAGGACAAAGAAGTTTAAAAGTATTTCAGTTACTGTAAAAGGTCATAAGAATACAAACCCTTAGTCAACAATTTATTTTTCAAGACAGATAGTTTTTTCTTCAAGTGTCTTTCACTTTTGATAGTCGGATAGTTTGAATTTATTTCCTTTTAGTTAATAATGAATCAGCTGGGTCAAAATTTAGGTCAAATTGTGCAAGTTAGTTCAATTTAGAAATGACAGTGATATTTCTCAGTCAATTTACAATTTGCTTATAGTTTAGCAAATGAGGTTATCTGAGTAAATTTCTTAAGAGCTGTTGCTTATATGAGTATGAATGTTTTAGAACTCTGGGATATGATCTGTTTTCCGATTGTGTTTTTTTTATGACTTCAGGAATATGGATTAGCAATCTCAGAGTGAGATTTTTCTAGTGTTTGATTTGATATATTACACTATCATAACCAAATTTAATTAACTAATCATTTTCTTGTAATTTTTTTCCTTAATAAAATGTTTAGATAATTTTTTTTTAAGAAACTCAGAGGGAGCTTTCTGCCTCTGAGGCAGTTCTTAATTATTTTTTTCAAGATTTATTTTATTGCTTTTGACAGAGAGAGAAAGATAGACAGAAAGAGAGAGTGAGAGAGAGAGAGAGAGAGAGAGAGAGAGAGAGAGGGGAGGGCCCAGAACAATCTCCATAGTTGTACATCATTAGTTTTTCATGTAGTTTCGTTTCACACAGATGGGCAATGGTTGCTCAGGGCAGGAACCAGGCCGGGGGGCCTCCTGCATGAAAGGCATGCCTCCGTGAGCTGGGGGCTGAATCAGGGGCCTCCCACATGGGAAACTCGCCCCAGTGAGACTCAACCTGGGGACCACACCCCAGTTCAGCATATGGGTCCACATGGGTCAGGGCCAGGATTTGATCTTCAGACCCCGGGACTGCAAAGTGAACACTTAACCCACTGAGCCATCCCAGCCTCCCCTGTTTAGATAAATTTGAAATAAAATATTCTACTAAAATAGTTCTAAAATAACTATATTACAAATTAAGGGAATGAAATGAGTTGAAATGGAATAATTGTGTTATTTTAAAACCTGCTTTTTAAAATTATATATTTGTTATCTATTCAGCAACTAATTATATTTATTGCCAAAATATGACCTAGAATTCATTCTAGGTTGAATTGTTGTCATGCCGGAGGTGTATTATAGAAATACATGATGTTACTTAAAAAGAACAATTTTTAAATGTATTAAGAATAATGTCTGGCTAATTTTAATATAAAACTTGTAAGGTAATTCAAAACTTTAAATGTAAATTTATTGGTGAGAAAAATATATCAGGGTTTAGTTTAGTTGAGTTTTGTTTTGTTTCATTTCTTTTGTTGCTGTTGTGTTATAAGATAGAAGGGAAGACTACAGCTCTTAACCCGTAAACTCCTCCTCCTATATTTCATGTCTGAAGTTTGGTTGCATAATTCTTCTAATCTGTCTTATTTCCTCAGTTGGGCAATTGCCAAATCCTTGGAAATTTTACTTCCAGTTTCTTGAATATCTTCTCACTTCTTTGTCCCAACAACTGCATAGTTTTTAGGTTTTCATCATATCTCACTAAGAGAACTTCTTAGTCTCCTAAGTACTCTCTTAGCCTGCATCAGTGATATTCAACCTTTTGGCTTCCCTGGGTCACACCGGAAGAATTGTCTTGGGTCACACATAAAATACACTAACAACATAACAACAGCTGATGAGATTTAAAAAAGTCACAAAACATCTCATAATGTTTTAAAAATTTGTGTTGAACCTCATTCAGAGCTGTCCTTGGCCTAGGTTGGACATGCCTGATACAGTATCATTATATTCAAAATCATCTTTTATAGCCACTGGTTAGTCTAGCTTTGTCAGTCTCCAACATAAAACATTTTCATAGACCTTTATTAACTATTTAACTCTAGCTAGGTTTGAAGACAAGACCCTCTGTTTACTTCTCCCGTTTATTTCCTGTCATGTCCTCTCTTTTGTTCTACATCCCGGTTACGTCAAAATTGCTTATAGTTTTCCATAACGGCTCTACAGTTCCTCCTCCCTACATTTGCTCACACTGTTTTCTTGATGTGCTCTCCCACTCCCAATTGGTTTTACCCAGGAATGTACCTATTCATCTTTTGAGACCTACTCTTCAAAGTTTTCTCTTTTTAGAAGCAGTCTATGGGGCCCTCTTCACCTGACTCTGTTAGAAAAGTCTTCTCTTTGCAACCTCAGTACCCCATCACCAACTGCATTGTATTATAATGATCTTTTAATGTGCTAGCTCCTCCCTCAGATTATATGGTGAAATGATCCAGAGAAGGAGAGATAGATGGTTAGAGAAAGAGATGGAATAATTTTGTAGCTTGCATCATTAATGTCTTTCTTGAGGGATAATAAAGAATCACTGTTTTTTTAATAGTAAAAATAAAATAGAAAATAATACTGATGAAACATAAATTATTATAGGGGAAGCTGGGATGGCTCAGTGGGTTAAGCACTCACTTTGCAGCGCCGGGGACCAAGGATCGAATCCCGGCCCTGGCCCGTGCAGAACCATATGCTGAACTGGGAGCTCCCCCGATTCAGTTCTCTCTCTGTCTCTGTATCTCTCTCTCTCTCTCTCTCTCAAAATAAATAAGTAAATAAAATAAATATTTAAAAAGAAACATAAATTATTTGGTACATAAAGATTGACAAAGATATTAGTAGTAAAGTGATACCGTCCAGTTTTTTGTGGTTGTAAAATGTTGAAGGAATGTATGTATTCATTACTAGAGAAATGAATAAGTAAAATATATTATTTGCAGGTAAAGGAATATTATATAGCTGTCAGGAAAAAAAATTGACCTAAATCAATATATATGAGTAATAAAATCAATAGTTGAAAGAAATTGATAATAAAGAAATTTATAGCACAGTATTATTTTAGTTAAAAGTAAGTACAAAGTAGTACCAGATATTTGTACAACTACACCATTATATAAACATTCATGTAGATACATATATGGAAGATGGATTGAAAGATGGTAGGTATATAAGATTGGGTATTTGTGATTGGGAGGATGATGAGATAAAGTTAATGGGAGAACAAAGTTAAATATCAAACAAATAAGGATTCTTGCTGAGACTGCTAATTGAGCATTTGTACAGGACGAAGTGAACTGAGAAGTGAGAGTCATTCAATTATGAGCACCTGCAGCTTAAAAAAAAAGGTTGAAAAATAGCATTATTTGGGAAGGCTTCACTGAGAAAGTGACTGTTGTGCAAACATGGAAGCAGATAAGGGAGAGAGCCTTGTGGATACCTGAGGGAAAATGTTTGTGGCAGAACAACATATTTTTAAGGAGAAACATGCCCCCTCCATACAGGAAAATGGAGACCAGTATGGCAAGGAAGAGAATAGAGGTGATGAGGTCAGAAGTGAAACAGGAGCCTAGTAAAACATTGTAAGTTTTTTTGCCTTTCATGTCTTAGCTATTGTAAATACTGCTACAATAAACATAGGAGTGCATATATCTTCTCAAATTAGTGTTTTGGATTTCTTCAGGTAAGTATCCAGAACTGGAATTGCTGAGTCATAAAATAGTTCTACTTTTAAGTTTCTGAGGAACCTCCAAACCATTTTCCATAGTGGTTTCACCAGTTTGCAATCCCACCAACAATGCATGAGGGTTCAATTTTCTCCACGTCCTTGCCAACATTTGTTGTTTGTTGAATTATTGATGATGACCATACTGACAGGTTTGAGATGGTGTCTCATTGTGGTTTTAATTTGCGTTTCTCTGATGTTTAGAGACATTGAGCATATTGGGTGAAAGAACTAAGAAATACAACTAGGTAATTAGAAGTCACAGAATGTAAGGAACAGCATAGAAATAATGTTGCAATTACTATGTATAGTGCCAGGTGGGTATTAGCTAGCTTAATCAGGGGTTCATTGCATAAATTAAATGTGTCTAATCACTATGCTGTACACCTGAAACTAATATGAAATAATATTAACTATCAACTATAACTAAAAAAGTAAACAAATAAATAATTTAAGAAAGTAACTGCCTTTTATTGAAAGTGATATAAGATACTATCAGAGGTTTTGAGCCAAGGAATGAAACAATTTGACTTAAATGTAAAAGGTTCATCTGACTACTCTTTTGAGAATACTCTGAAGGGAAGTTAAGTGAAAGAAGGAAGATCTGACAGGTATTTACTGTCATTATCCAGAGAAGAGAGAATGATGTCTCAGACCAGGTTAGGGTCCGATATATTGAGAAGAGCTTAGATGATGCATATTTCTTGGGGATTCATATATATGTAGTAATAGTATTATAATAGTAAGGTAATAATCAGCAAATTAATAATTATTACTTTGGGGTGTGAGAAAAGGATGCAATTGAGAAAAGGTTACATAATTGGCTTCATTTGAACTTATGTTTTATTTCTTAAACTGGCCTGTCACTACATGAGTGCTTATTCTGTATTATTTATGCTCCATTATGGCTACCTAAACTTTTTAAAATAAGTTTATAATAATAACATTGAATAATTTTAACATTCATTTTTTTCATTATATCCAGAGTGCAATTTTTTAACATGATATCTACTCCAGTATACATATATAGGGAGTATATTTCGGTGGTTAAGGGACCAAAACCAACACAAACTAGCCAAAAAAACAAAACAAAACAACAAACCTGCTTATTAGATACAATATGAAATTAATAGGTAGAAATAGCCTCAGGACCTTCCAGCCTCCAGCCTGTGTTAGAATCTCAACTCTTTCCTCAATTTCTCTGCAAATTAGCCTTGTACACAGGCTATTCCACGGGACGTGGAACAGAGCTGCTGGCTTCCCTAGAACCAGTTTAAAGCTTTTGACTCAAAGAAGAAAGGATCTGCCTTATAACATCCTCAGTAAAGGACTCTGATTTTTCTTGCATGGATCAGCTGCCATTTCTGGAGCAATTGCTGTTGCAAGGAAAATGAACCATGATGGTTTCCAACCTAACAAACTCATATGGATTTGAGGGCAGACTTTCCCAAAGTAGTGGTGGAAGAATACAAGGGACACTGGACAGATAAAATAAGAGTTTCGTGTTGGAGTATTTCAGTGTATACTTAACATAAGTCACTTTCAAAAATGTACTAAAACCTGTGAATCCAAGTGGAGCAGTCAGGGCTATGGCAACACATACACACACACATGAACACAAGTTGTATAGATGCTAAAAATTTTCTACTACATATGCAAGAAAAGGGGAAATTTAAATAGTAGTTTTTAAAATAAAGAATATAAGTAATAAAAACAATAATAATAAGTATGGTAATTTCTTGGGGATGCCAGGATGGCTCAGTGGGTTAAGCACTCTCTTGCCTTGAAGCCCTGGGTCTAAGGATTGAGTCCCAGTCTCAGCCCATGTGGATCCCTATGCTGAACTGAGGTGTTTCCCATGTGGGAGGTCCCCAGTTAGGTTCTTGCCAGGCAAACTTCCCAAGTGAGAGGCCCCTGGTTTGGCCCCCAGCTCGAGGGGGCAAACTTTCTGGTTCCCGCCCTGCATCCCCCTCTGCCCACCTGTCCTCATCTCCCTCCCCCTGCCCCCACGCACCTGTGTGGAATGAAACTATGTTGAGAACTGATGACGTACAACTATGGAGACTGGTCTGGGCCCTCCCCTTCTCTCTGTCTCTCTGTCAAAACAATCAAAATAAATCTTAAAAAAAATAAATATGCTAATTTCTTATAATATAGAAATGGTGGAAGAGTTTTGTTTAAAACAAAAAAACGGAAAAAATGGCTAGAGTAAATTTCTGAAATGAGATTTTATATTTTATAATATATTAATGTAAAATAGTTTCCAAAGTTCATCAAATATTAATAAATAATTCATTTAGCATATGATTGTCAAATGTGGGATGGGGACTATTCCCAGAAATTCAACATTCCATTCTCTTTACCTTTTCTGGCTAAGCATATATTACCATAATAGATTTATTATCTTGGAAGTACTACATTATCAGTCCTGTAAAACTATGGGTAAGCAAAATAAATAATAATACCGGTAATAATAATAAATAATTATTGCATAAAGGTTTCTTTTTTACAGGAAGTAGGATGGGGTGTAATTATATATAGTGATAGAGCAATTCCTTTATGTTAAAACAAGATTGTAAAGCATATTGTAACAAAATGGTTAATTATATTTATATGAAAATGTTTAGGAGCATGATCATCTTGTTGCCAGGTTCAGGTACTGCTTGCTGATTCTAAAAATCAAGAGAAAAGTTTGGTGGAAAAATAGGTGAGTTTATTAAAAATTGGGGGCATTCTGGAGCATGGCAGAGTCCTGTCCAAAGACTATCTCCCTGTTTCCTGCATGGGCAAAACTTTTGTTATATATATACATGTAAGAAGAGGCAGAACAAAATAAAGGGAAAAGTGATACAGCAGTTTCTGGGTAATTCTGATAAAGAAAAGAAGGTGCTTCCCAGTGGTTTCAGGGACTACGGTGGATCTTATGTAGATGTTGAAAAGACTTCCTCCAAATAAATATAAATAGAGTCATTGAAACTGTTATGTATCGTAAACAGAAACCGGTATGCACAGTGAACAGAGTTATTCAAACTGCATTAAGTAGGAAAATAAAGAAAAGATAAATGTTTTAAAAGGTTTTAAGCTAAATTACATTGTTGGATCAAACTAAAACTAGGGTGTGAGATCCTGAAACTAGAGAAAACAGTGTCACCCTTACAATCGCACCTGAAAAAGAGAATATTTACAAATTAATCTGCATGAGCTTTAATTCTTAAAATTTCATCAAGTTGTTGTCTTTCTTTTAAAAGAGTAGTGCCTATTTCTTTAATTTTTAAAAGTATTTATTGTATTTTGGTTACTTAAGAATATTTTACTTTTCCAGAAAACTAATTTATGTCAATCCACTGTTTTTGTTGTTGTTGTTGTTATAAATTTTATGAGTTTATTTGAGCCCAATGAGGACATATGCTGGGAGCAACTGCTGCAGAGAATAACAGTTTTTGCAGCATCTTTTATGCATTTGAAATTAAGGAGGGAATATAAGGAGGATTACATGGTGGTGGGAAAGAGCCAGTTGAGGATTGGATTTCAGGACAGTTAAGATTATGTGCTCTCTTGAGGATGGTAATGCTTATTTCTAAGATGCATTAACCCAGATGCACAAAAACAATGGACAGGGCTTGCTTAAGGCAAAGATCACCCTTTTCTTATAAAACCTATATTCCTGGGGCATGACTACCCAGTTATGAATTTAGGAGCAGATCACCCTATAAAATTACTTTCTACAGAGCCCTCTTTTTTTGTCACAGTTTCTTTTAGTCATAAAGTCAATTCGATGGTGCACTGATGACCAACCTTTTGGTTGGATAGTGTGGTCCCACAGTGCTAGGAAGGCTCATTCCAAGAATATGTCCATCTATTACTGATGAAGTATTTTTATTTGAATCTGTCTTCAAAGATTACTTTACTATGAGCTAAGTTTACATATCAATCTTTGCAATACCTAATAGTATGTTCTCAATATACTTGGCCAATCTGAAATGATTTATGCATTTTCTGTAATGTACCCATCTTTAAAAGAAAGGGGATTATAGAAAATCTGATTAGCTGATTTTGGAGATTATAATACTAAGCATTTTTTTACTAGATATTATCTGTACCATTTAAGGAAAATGCTTGACATATGCAGGCTTAAAAGAGATTATTAGTCATTTATTCTGAGTATCACTATGTAAGCTGAGTACAGAGAGACTATAAGGAGACTCTTATTTTGCTGTTGAAACACTTGAGGAAATGATAGCTATTTTTTATTAGAAAGGGGCTTACCATCCGTCAGTTGGGAAGACTGGGATTTGATAGCAGGTATTCAAAGGAGATGGAGAACAGTAGCAGTTAGTCCACAGAACACATATTCTGTTTTTTATTCTTTGAAGATAAGTAACTAAATTCTCTACTTAACAATTTCAATTTTACTTTAATTATATTTTATATTTATTAAGAATATTAAAACCTCCAATGTTTCATTTACTAGGAAGCCTGAAGTCAGTGCCATGCATGTATGGACAAATAGGATGTGCACAGTTCAATTCTGGGAGGCCCTTCTCATATAAACCATATATCCTCTTAGTGGGTACCATTGCTGCATTCCTGCCAGAGGGTTATTGTATATTATATTGACTGCACTTGGGGGTTCAGAATGACTTGGGGTTTACAAAAGTTGAATGATAAAAAATAATTGCCCTATAGTAGGGAAGAACTATTAATAACTTACATCTGTGGAGAGCTTAAATATTCTTTGCACTGTATTAACTCATTCAATTTTGCAAGAACCCTCTGATGATTTTAGTAAAAACACTTTAAAGTGTGTTATTAAAAAAACAAACAACAACAAATAAAACTATGATGTAAAACCCTTTTGTCCCTGACCCATACTACTGAATCTGAAGGTAGATGTGATACCTGAATATGCAGTGTGCATTTTGCAACCATTAGACAAAAGGATAAAAACAAATACTAAACATGACAGAATAGATATAAAGAAAGAATCCAAGTTTCCAAACTGATTACTGAAATAGCAAATCTGTACGCATCTCTGGATTGCTTGTTATGTTAGAATAATAAATCCCTATTGTTTAGTCATTCTGAATAAATTATTTTGTTACTTGTACCTGGAAACATTTAAGGATGCAAAAGGGAAAGGATGAAAAATGCAGTAAAAGACGAATTAAACAGAAAAATGGAAGTAATTCCAAAATCATCCCTAACTTTTGTTGATGTATATAAATTAGCTATTAAAAATCAATTTAATCCAAATAGATTAGACATATCTAACCACATGCTGTTTATAGAAACTATGCTTAAAATCTCATAGGAAAGTTGAAAAAAATTGAAAAATACATACTATATTTATTATTAAAAATAAAGCTGGTGAAATGCTATCAAAGTCAGAAAAAAACAAACAGAAAAATTAATGCAAGAAACAATAGCTTTCTTATATCACCTGTAATGATAAAAAGGAGAACCTTTTCACAGTAGCAGTGTAAAATTCAAGATTCTAAGATATAAATCTAACAAAATACTTGCAACACCTTTAATAGAAAATTACCAGATACTGTTGAAATTAGTGAAAGAAGACATGAATGAATACGTGTACAGAGCATGTCATAAAAATTAATATCATAAAGATTGCAATTGTTCCCAAGTCAATATGTATGAGAATACCATGAAAGTTCTATTAAATAACAAAAAGTTTGTTGTGAAATTTTGAAAGTTAATCCTAAAATTTATATGAAAAATGCTAAAGGCCAAGAAAATGTTGATTAAAAATGATAAACTAAGGAGACTTTTAGTTATCAAGATTAATTTTATAAAATTATAGTATATAAAGTACTGTAGTATTGCACAAGTATAATCTGGTAGACCAGTGAAACAGAAGAGATGGCCCACAAAATTTTCTCACTTACATACAAACTTTGTTAAAATAAATATTGTACCACAAATAATGAAACAACTTGGAGAAAATTGGCTACCTGCATGGAAAGAAAAATGACTAATACCTCAATAAAGTAATAGATAGTTAAGTGTGGATGGTTTAAGTATGTAAAATAAAAAGTAACACTTTAAAACTTTCTGAAAGAAATAGGTACTACATATATTGCTAATGGCAGAATAGGAAGGAGCTGTTAAAACACAAAACCAAAAACCATAATGCAAAAGACTAATAAATTTGAATACATTATAGTTAAAATAAACTTTTTGTTCAAAAATGACACCATAAACAAAATAAAAAAAAATATGAAGACTGAGAGCAGATACTTGTTATTCATATAAAGGAAATAGTCAGGACCCAGTATATGTGTGTATGTATATATTTTCTAAAACTCATTAAAAAAGGCAGAATTTACAGAGGTGTGACAAAATGGAATTATATACTGGTGATAGAAGACCAGTACATAAAAATGTTAGTATAAATATTTGGAAACCAATTTGATAGTGACAGCTTTATTTGAAAATGTGTATATTGTTTAAACCAATGATTTTAATATATCCTAACGTTTTACTATACCCTAACTAAACTTTTATAAATCTGTGAGGAGTTACATATAAAACATTCATTTCAACTTTATTTAGAGTAATATAAATTTGGAAAACTATATTTAAGACAAATAAAATAATAATTTTATATATTCTTAAGTGATATAAGTGAAACTACATAGATGAAGGAAACTGATTTACATTAAACTCCTTTTGATGGCAACGTTCAGCAAGTTAGGAAAGGTAGGACTCTTTCTTAATTTTGTAAAGCTTATATTTAAAAAAAATTTTTTACTTAAAGGAGAAATTTTGGCATGTGCTTTTTAAGATCAAGCACAATAAGGATATCCAGTACCACAACTAATATTTAATATAGCACCAGTTTTCATTAATGTGTAAGAAAATAACATAAAGAATTAAAATTATTGGAAGAGAAAAAAATAAAATAGATTATTTGTGGACAATGTGAATCTGTATGGAGAAAATATAACCGAATCAACAGATAAATGTTAGAACTAGGGGAAGCTGGGATGGCTCAGTGGGTTAGGTGCTCACTTTGCAGCCACATGGACAGTGAATTGAATCCCGGCCCTGGCCCATGCAGACCCATATGCTGAGCCGGGGAGTGCCCCCAGTTCAGTTCTCACCGGGGTGAGACTGCGGTCCAGTTCCTGCCCTGTGCAGCCCGGTACCCACCTGTGGAATGAAACTATGTGGAAAAACCAATGATGTGCAACTATGGAGACTGTTCTGGGCTCTTCCCCTTCTCTCTGTCTCTGTATCTCTCTCTGTCAAAAACAATAAAAATAAATCTTAAAAAAAAAACAACTTGGGGAAAGCCGGGACGGCTCAGCGGGTTGAGCGCTCGCTTTGAGGCCATGAGGACCGAGGATCGAATCCCGGCTCTGGCCCAGGCAGGACCCACATGCTGAACTGGGGAGTTCCCACAGTTTGGTTCTCTAACTGTCTCTGTCTCTGTCTCTCTCTCTATCTGTCAAAAAGTAAAATAGAAATAACTATGCACTGAAGA
>PVKE010012743.1:0-17007 GCA_004027555.1 Craseonycteris thonglongyai
AAAAAAAAAAAAAAAATACAAAAAGTTATGCAGAATTAGAAACAAACAAGCTTTCCTTCCTTCCATGTGACCAGGACAGCACAGCCTTTCTGCAATATGGGTTTTTCTGTTTACCTCCAAACCTGATCAATAGATGAGTCAGCCCTATTAAACAACTATCCACCAAAATGCAGAGCTCACTGACTTCTTTCAAACCACTCCAATGCTCTTCCTGTCCGAGGGAAATTTTTGCCAAGGGAAAAAACCCACCACAGGCATGAATCAGGATGCTGTCTCAGTCTGGATCCTGTCTATTCAATTTCAGTATTACTGACTTTTAACAGGAGCAGCAGAACAGTTTAAGATGTTCTGACACTCAAAATGATATATGAAAATAAAAATGAATTGTTCTTAATTCCTGTGACCTTTTTTTATTTTACAATTAAAAATAGCCCAATGTGAAAGTCAACTTCACATGATGGAATTTTAATTAAACAGGTTGTTAAAACTTTTAAGCATATAATCCAAAAGTATGGTATTCATCTAAATTGGCATACTCAGTGCCAGGTGTACAGTAAGACTATTCTCAAAGAATTCACAGTTTAATGGGAAATATGGACAGAACTAAAATATAATACAGTAGACTCTCAGTTCTCCTTCACCCATGGAGACTGGTAAATGCTGGATAAATGTAAGCAGACTCTCCATTAACTGGAACTCAAGCAACCAGGAGTCTCAAACAACCTACAAGATCGGTAGTGGATTGGAAGGGGACCAAAAAAAGTTAAGAAATCAGACAGGATGCTTGAGAGTGCTGGCTGTTTGAGTTCCAGTTAATGGACAGGCTACTGTATATGTAATAAGTACGGTACTGTACTAGCTGTAACAGGAAGTCTTTTGGGAGCATGGAGGACAGATGAATTGTGAACAGTATACATACCTACACACCAAAATGAATGCAATATTTAACATTTTTCCATAAGTTTATGGATGGGTCTTAATAAAACAAACTACTCTGAAAAGTGTATTTGTCATCCTTGTCCATTGGGGCACAAAGAGACTATGGAAGAAGATTGGGAGGGTTGTGGAGAAGGCTCCATACCATAGCCGCATAAACTGAGGGTAGAGCGAACCTGGCCACAATATAATGGAGTTTGGGGATGAGGGTGGAGGAAGGAGGATAAGGGGTTAGCAACTGTTTCCTGTTAAACACTGTGGTGTCAAAACAGGTAAAACGAACTTTGTAAAAGTTAGTGGAAATGTACAATTTGAAAGGGTTGATTGACTTTGTGAGGAAAACTCTTACTAAAACATGAGCTCTACTGGAACAGTTTTTCTACAGAGAAAAGAACAAACTCAGAATGAAAGAAAGAATGTGCGTGAGATGAATAAGACAGAGACCTACTTTCTTCTTTTCTCACAAGAGTTTTAGTGAGGGTTTCTGGCAACCTTATATTTTTCATGGGTTATTTGTAATTTGTTCTGATCTTCAATCCACGACTTCTGAAAATAGCTGAAAGGACTCTCTGCTATGGCTGTTCATTTGTAACACAGATCAGACGATTATCATGGGGTAAGACTGCTTATCAACTTCTTAATCATCTTTATCCCAAAACTCATCTTCCAATTAAAAACTCTCAACACAAACACCAGATGGGCTTAACAAATATTTGATGAAAAACGAATGAATGGAAAACAGAAATGATTAAATTACGGCTCTCTACCCTGTCAAATAAGAATTTTGTTTTATGTTTTTAAGAAAAATGATGGATGTGAATTTTCTACCATCACCTAGTGATGCCTGTATCCTGTTTATCCCAAAGAAATACTCCCTCCAACCTTTTACTTCACCCTGAAAAACAATGCTAGCTATTTCATTCCTTTTTAAAACCTTATTAGCCATGATGTAGAATTATGAGTATTTAGCTATTGCTATAAAGCTATTACTGTACTGGAGTTCTCAGTACAGACATCTGTAATCACAATAGAATATCTGAAGATTCAACTTCATATTATAAATTAGCAGTTTTAAATCACTCAATTAGGGGAAGCCGGGATGGCTCAGTGGGTGAGGCGCTCACTTTGCAGCGACGGGGACCGAGGATCGAATCCGGGCCCCGTCCCGTGCGGAACCATATGCTGAACTGGGAGCTCCCCTAGTTCAGTTCAATCTCTATCTCTGTATATCTCTCTCTCTCTCTCTCCTCTGTCAAAATAAATAAATAAATAAAAATATATTTAAAAAAAAAATAAATAAATCACTCAATTATAAATGCAAATTTCTCTAAGCTTATCCAGGGGACATTTCTGCCACCCAAAAATAATTCATTTGTTCTTTTCTTTTTTAAAGTTATTCTTGTGTTTGTAAAACAATTCAAGGCACATAGTTAATTTAAGGTACACAGCTGGATTTAGCTGCTTTACCAAGGAGATTAAATCCCCAATGTATACAACCCCTGCATTTAACAAAGGGATGTGCTTTTTGACCAGTGACAACTGTCATAGTATTCTACAAAGTAATCCATTCCCATAAAAAACGCTAAGGCTTTCTTTGTTCATCAATACTAAAAACTGAAATAATCAGAGTTACTCCTCCATCCCTGACTTAAATGTGAGAAGCCAGAAAGACTGCACATCACACACTAGAAATATACTCTAGACATGACATAACTCTAGAGACTAGCTACCTCTTTTCCTCCAGTTAGCATCTATCATAACTGTACTCAAAGATACATGGCATTAAGTGATTTTCTTTGACGCTGACAAGATTGCTGTATTGAGACAGTGCATAATTCCTTATTTAATTTTGGTTATCATCCCATTTTTTTTCTGATTTGTACAATGTCATATTTATTACTGACATATATTTTTTATTATTTGATGTGCAATTTGATGTGCACCAGTTAAACAAGTTGAAAACTTAAAGTTGAGCTAAAGATGAGCTAAATTTAAATGAGCTGACTTGATAAAATTCATGACATAGAAATCATTGAACACTTCAAAATAACTAATTTTTTTTATTAAAATTATTCCAAGGAAATATAAATTCTTTTAATTGTTTGATTGCTTCACTGATAAAAAATAAAATGGAGTATTATAAAATTCATCTAATGGTATATAAAAAGTTTTAGCATTATATAGACTTTTAATTATGGCTAGTAGCTATTGTGGGTGAGAAACAAACTTTCCTCTACCCCTAAGGTTCTTCTGGCTTGTCTAATAATCAAATAGACATTAGACAGACTATCAAGAGAAAATAACCAAATTTAATACATACATATGTATGGGAACCCCACCTACATGAGCAAGTCAGAGATCCCACATACACAAGAAGTTAGTCAGAAAGTGAACATGGGTATCTAAGACATTCTAGAAATGAGGTAAGGGGCTTCAAAGGGTCATTGCTGAATGATAAAAGAGCTGGCATGAATGATTTAGAACAGAAGAACCACCATCTCAATTATATCCTACTGTCAACTAAACAAGTAGCAGAAAACAATGTGATGCTGGAGACAGATTGCTACACTTTATGTTACATCCATACACGAGAACATCTATAAACACGAATACAAAAAAACTGAAAGCACTTCAATATTACTTACCTGTGAGCCTGCAGCTGCATTATTAATCAGATGATTGTTGGGATGAGCAATCCAAAAAGTTGAAACAGCCCTGCAAGGCATTTTTTAAGGTAATTTAAATATTCATCATGAAAATTCCTGCCCACTAAGAACTTCCCCCAAGATCTCTTTTCAAAAGTCAAAGGCCTTGACCATCATACTGAGTTTTTCTCTGCCAACTACTCACATACAGTCAGTGGCAGGCACAGGGACATAATTTCCAAACACTTTTTCTCGCATGGTGGTGCACATGGAGCTATTCCTGTCAGTAGGGAGGAGGGTACCAGGCTTGGTGAGGAGTCCCAGATTGTGGAACAAAGTATTTCTCTGTTCAACACCATCTTCTAAAAAGAAACAATGACCTAGCGTGTCAAATCCAATGGTGTCTTTTATCTGTAGAAACACAAGTGTATAATGTAATTAGTAACAAGATTGATTGTGGTTTAAGTAACAAGTGCTATTTAGTGCAGCATGCTTCACACAAATGCAAAAAGAAGTTTTATCTGAAGAGGCAAAGTCAAAAGTCAGGTTTTATTGATCTTTCAAGAGAATAATCTGGATAGCTAAAAAAGTAGGTTTCCTTCACACAGAAAAACAGCAGAATTCTCAGTAAAATCAGGATAGTATAAGGCATGTGATGCAAAGCTTACTTACACAAAATTGAAAAGTTGTGAGAACTAACGAGACGTTAACTGCTTCAAAATATGCATCAAAATAACGTGAGGCTACTTACCAGCAAGCCATGTGTACCATGCACAGTGATGCACCGGGAGAAGCTGTGATGAATAGACAGTCCATGCACAGATGTTCCATGTCTATACCCTCCTTTATAATCCACATCTCCACACAGATGAAAATGAACAGGGTATCGACTCAGCTGCTGCTGACCCATGTGTTTCAATTCCACATAAGAAAGATGAACCGAAGTAAAATTTTTCCTTATCTATAATACAAAGTAGTTAATATCAAATGATTAATTTCATTATAGGAAAACAGCAAAATATATTGTTATAACAGAAAATGTCTGAAGGAGAATACATATTAAAACATATTTGTCCTTCACATCCTATTTTCCCAGTTCCCCAGTTAATAATTGAGCAAATGCCCCTTTACGTAAGTGACTCCTTTAAAGAGCTGTAGAAATAGCGTCTTATTAGGAATAAAAGGAAACGTAACCAGGAAAGTTGTAGAAATGATTTCTATATATGGGTTTTGATTTGTTCAAATATTCTGGTCAGTTCCAGTCTCATCTTATTCTTTTATTTCTAAAACTTCCACTGTAGTTTGAGTTATTTCTGAATTATCCCTGAATGTTTTTATTAGCACATAATATTATTTAAAGTTCTTTTTAAAAATTCCTCTGTAGGGAAAGCTGGGATGGCTCAGTGGGTTAAGCGCACGCTTTGAAGCCCCAGGGACCAAGGATCGAATCCCGGCCCCGGCCCATGTGGACCCACATGCTGAACTGGGGTGTGCCCCCAGTTCAGTTCTTCCCGGGGCCTATGTGGGAGGCTCCTGGCTCTGTTCCTGCCCTGTACAGCCCTGTGCCCACCTGTGGAGTGAAACTATATGGAAAACTAATGTCAACTATGGAGACTGCTCTGGGCCCTCCATCTTCTCTGTCTCTCTCTGTCTCTGTTTCTCTATCAAAAATCAATAAAATAATTCTTTAAAAAAAAAAAAAATTCCTCTGTGATCCACCACTGAAGCACTCTCAATATTTTTAAATACTGGATTTTCAATCATATTACTAAAAACAAAGAAATAACACTGACCAACATTTCAGAAATCAGTGTAACAGAAATGTTGCTAACAAGGATAACCCACTCAATGCCCAGAAGTCCAAAAAATAAGTACCTAGAACAAAGCTCACCAAATAAGCACTCAATACCATTACAAAATAAAAATCTGCATATAAAGATTTTATAGAAACATATTTTTGTATATGTATATTGCTACTACTTACCCTTTCATAATATCATATTTTAAAAAGAACTAATTGATTTGTTCATACCCAGGTTATTTGGTTTTGGGGGGATTTTTGTCTCTGCATAATGGGTTCTTCCCAATATATTGATTTAATTCTTTGTAAGACAATTTTTAAATGGCTTAACCGGAGGTCTATGTCAATAAAATAAAAATACAAACTAATTTATTTAATTAATTATCTAAAATCTACTCTTTGTCATTTGATAAGAGAAATAAGATTTCAACACCATTATAGACCTCATTCCAAAACCTGAAGATTTTTCCTCATATATTTAGCAACCAGGGTTTCAAACAAGTCATCAAATCCTTTTGCCTACCATGACATGTCCCCCAAAGGTATCATAATCAAAGAATTGGCACTGGTTTTCAGCATAGCATGAGTCTTCCATTTCTCCTCGGATTACAACATTCCGGGTAAGAATTCCAACCTCAGCTCTCATGTCTACACCATCTATGATCTCACCCATGTGCAGGAACTGAGGGATTTCTGGTTGATGTGGGCAAGGGAAAAAGAACATTAGAATAAAAGAAACATGAAACTTATGTCAAAAAGACAGTCCTGTTTATCCTATAACCTCAAAACATCATCAAAATTGTCTGCTTCCATTCTTTAATACCTCAGAATCACAAAATCTCAAAAGGCAACGGTCTTTTATTATGCATTCTTTTAAATTCCCACCTTTGTTAGAAGTTTAGAAACATTCAGGGAAAAAAACACAAATGAATCAAGGAGTTGAGATCATGGAGATTCATTATCAAGTAGACTTGTTAACAAGAATGGGAATTTCCAAACAAAATTAATGCCAGATGCATCATACTTCTCTGCAGTTTTTATTTTGTTGTTGTTGTTGTTTCCTGCTTATGCCCTGTATTATCAAAAAGGAAAAGTGCTATATTGAAGCACAGAAAAAGTGCCAAGAGAGCCATCATCCTATTATTTTTAAGCAAAAAAATTTCCCTTAAACTTCTAAGCTCTAAATTACCCACTGAATGAGTACTTATGAAATAGTTACTGTAAGCTATTGTTTTGTACCATACTCTTGAGACAGAAGCAAGAAAAGAAATATAATAAATGAAATGTAGACTGAATTCCATAACTGAAGCAATGCATGAAGAAGCTTTGCCTATTACCAGGCTCAGAATAAGTACCTGACAAATGTCTTCCATTCTTTCTAAACATAGTTTGCAGTAAGAATCTCATTGTACATTTGCTCTGCCTCAAACAAAATATATTATTCAAGATTATGATAGAAAATGTGGGCTTATTAAAATAACATTTTGGTTCCATTTTAAATATTCATGAGCTCTATGTTTTGCTAGGAAGTAGGCACTCAAAATCCATGGAATTCTTTTTTAATTAAGAAGACAAACTTCTACTAAAAAATAAATCTAGGGGAAGCTGAGATGGCTCAGCGGGTTAAGCGCTCACTTTGAAGCCCTGGAGCTGGAGGATCAAATCCGGCTCCAGCCCAGGCAGACCCATGGACTGAACTGGGGTGTGCCCCCAGTTTAGTTCTTTCCAGGGCCTATGTGGGAGGCTCGGCCCAGTTCCTGCCCTGCGCAGCCCCACACCCACCTGTGGAGTGAAACTATATGGAAAACTTATGCTGTCAACTATGGAAACTGGTCTGGGCCCTCCCCCTTCTCTCTGTCTCTCTCTATCTATTTCTCTCTGTCAAAAATCATAAAAATAAATCTTAAAAATAAATAAATAAATAAATCTAGTTGAATGTCTGGGTTTACTACTATTTGACAGGGGAAAATTAATAAAGAGTTGGAAAGGATCTTGGAAAACAATCAGTTCACTTAATCCGTATTGTTGGTTTTTTTTTAAACAAAGAAACAGGCATGAAACACGCTGGGGGTAACTGAGGAAAAGAAATAACTACAAGAATCAAAACCCAGTTCCCAAAAGACATTCTGAGTAGTCTAATACCTTTGATCTTGACCTGGAAACAGCTGCACTCAGGACAGGGCAGAAGCGTGAACTCCTCTGCTTGGTACATGGAATAGTCTGTGCTTGAGACCACAATCTGGTCTCCGGGTTTCCAGCTACTGACATCGTCCAGCAGATGAAGCTTCACTCCACCCACAACTTCTACCCGGAAACCTGAAAGAGAAACACCTAAACCAAAAAGCCAAAAAGAGAGTGATGCTTTAGGAGAACTTTTTTTTTTTTTTAAATATAAATCCCCTCCATTGATTAACAAATCAAAAGTTATGATAAAAACAAGTCAGCAAATTTTTACTAATGGTAATCATGTGGAAGTCATTCTACAGATATGATTAAAAGATGCAAATGTAGGTCCCTGTCAAGAGAGAGCCCATGCACCCCTAACCAGGATGTAACAATGATCTGGGGGCCCTTTAACATAATGACTCCAAAGGACAATGATAGGAATGGAAAATACCTTTACTTAAATCAGAGGAAAAAAATCAGGCTTGGGTTACAGTCTTCAGCCAACTCTCCTGATATAACCTAACCTGAGCAAGTCTTGGATTGTTCCTTTAGACTGGGACCTACCCTGCTTTTGTTCCCACAATGCACCAAAATAAATAGACAGACAAAAGCTACCTAATATATATAAAGTGGTTTTTTAATATGTTTATTGCATCCAGACACTAAAATCTAATGGAAATTTGTTCAAATAGTAACATAATATGAGATGTTTATAACTGTGAGGTCCAGGGATCAAATCCCAGCCCTGGCCTATTGCAAACCCATATGCTGAACTGCAACACAACTGGTAACCACTGGGATGGTGGAGCAGGTTCTCGTCTCCCATGCAGGAGGCCTCCAGTTCACTTTCCACCCTGAACAGTCCCACATCCATCTGTGTGGAATGAAAGTGTGTCAAAACTAATGATAAAGAACAATGGAGACTGCTTTGGTCCCTCCCCCTTCTCTCTGTGTCTCTCTCAAAACAATAAAATAAATCTTATAAAAAAAAGAGAGAGATAGATAACAACAAATACATAAGGATGGTTCCTGGTATATAACACTGTCACATATGGCCTCTAAGCAAACTTTTGGGTTTAGGGTGAGGAGTGGTATCTATTATGGATGAGGAAGTGGGGATCAAGCCCCAGATTTCTGCCTCCGAACCTGTTTTTTTATACCACATCTGCCTCTTGCAGAAAGCATAAGTGGGCAAGAAGCATTTCTTGTAGAACTTTGGACCTGCGTGAAAAGGTTAGTACAACCGCATCCAGAAAGATTCCAGGCAAAAGTTTCCTCACAGATCTTGAGTCATCGTTTCCTTTGTGGGAAATTCTGTTTTCATTTCCACATTACTAATGACTGCTCATTCCTGGAGGAGGGTGCATTCTAGCCATCTGTCATAGGATACTGTCTGTGTCTCATGTTGTCAATGGCTCTCACTTTCTAGAAGATATACAAATTCTTTCCAGTAAGCAGAGAGGATAAACTTGTTTCCTTTCATACTTCCACTTCAGTAGAGATAATCAGAGATAATCTTAGGTAGAATTTTTTTCTAAAGCTAGGAAAAAAAAAAGAGGAATCTCCCCGGTATAGCCTTCTGGATTATAAAACAGACCGGAAAAAAAAAAAAAAAAAAAAAAAAAAAAAAAAAAAAAAAAAAAGACCAAATTAATTCTAATGATTACTTAAGTCTAAACTTATTTATCTAGTTTTTTAAAAAAGCAATTTTTGGTTAAAATCATACTTTGGTCATATTTTAAAGCATTATTGAAATTTACATGAAGTTGTTATGAAAAAGAAATCATGTTTAGTTGTGCTGTTTTAGATCATTTTTTGGTAAAAATCTGAAATTTGGGGTAGTGATTGTTGTTGCTGCCACCAGGTTTTTATTAGCTTTGTTGCTAATCTGTCTGTTTCTTTCTTGGGAAGGTACAATAATATAGAGGTTAAGGAACTGGCCTGCAGAATTACAGCCGCATTCAGTTATAGGATCTACCGTTTTTTAGCTGTTATTTAAACTCCCCGAACTTTGGTATTACATTATTATTATTTAAGTATTTATTTTGAGAGAGTGTGTGTGTGAGAGAGAGAAGGGGGAAGGGCCCACAGCAGTCCCCATAGTTGTATATCATTAGTTATGATATGGTTTCATTCCACACGGGTGGATGTGGGGCCTCACCCAGTTCAGCATATGGGTCTGCATGGCCCGGGGCCAGAACTCAATTCCCAGACCTTGCAGCTACAAGGCAAGCACTCAACCTGTTGAGCTATCCCGGCATCCCCAAGACTTATCTCTTTAGTTACAAAGACACAAAATACAACACTATACCCCAAATCATATTCGTACCATCGTTAAAATAGCAAACACTTCCTGAGTGCTTACTGTATGGTAGTAAACTTCCTATTCTTCACACTTGATACTCATAGCAGCCCCATGTGGTAGTTTCCATTATTATCCTCATTTTTCAGATGAAGAAACTAAGAGTTATTAGGAAGTTAAAGTCACATGCTAACCATCACAGGGTAAATGAAATAACTGGGATATAAACCTGGGCATTCTGTCTCTAGAAATCTATTTTAGTAAACACTTTGCTACACTGCTGCTAAAAACAGAGGTATGAGTCTAGTCTAAAATAAGCCTTTCTGGATAATTATAGACACAATAAAGCACCTCTTATTCATATCTCCTTCACTTGGGTATAATATTTGGTTGGGAAAGAAAGGCTGTAGGCACGTACAGACAAAAGGATATCAATTCATACTTGGAGCTAAAAGTTCTGGCAGCAAAAATATTCTACAGTGAACATCCTTAAGAGAAAAGAGTCAAAAGCAACCTAAACACCCAGTGCTAGGCATTACTCAAAGTATAGCTCTTCAAGAAAATGGACTACTAAATTATGTTGAAGAAAATATAAAGACGTAACTTTATAATATGTTATTTAAAGAGAGGAATACAGGTTAGAACAAAATAAACACTAGTGGAAGGACCATATATTTATAAGGAGAAAAAATAACTAGATTATTTGCACCACAATAGTTATCTCTAAATGATGGGGTTAAAGATTAACTTTTACTTTGTGCTTGCCATGTTTTCCAATTTGTATTAGCTGGGTCATTCTGGGAAAAACTGCTAAGAAAATGAGGAGGCTGTTTCTACAGCATGGGTTCAAAAGCAGTACTTGCTGACATATCTACATAAAGACAAATAAGGAGAAGATGCGAAGTTCAAGTTCATGTTCACCGGCAGAGAACATGACCAAAGACCACTCGCCCTGTCACATCCCGACTAGTTCAATAGGTACCAAATCCAGGAAACAAATCCACTTCCACTAGGGAACCACACTATATGTGACCCAAGAATCATGAACAAAGTCCGGTTTGGGGTGCCCAATCTAGAACACTTGATACTCATCTTGTCCAGAAAGAACCCTTGAGTCTAAAAGATCAAGTGCACTGGGGAAGCCAGGGTGGCTCAGTGGGTTAAGCGCTTACTTTGCAGCCCCGGGGACCGAGGATCGAATCCTGGCCCCGGCCTGTGTGGACCCATATGCTGAACTGGGGAGTTCCCCCAGTTCAGTTCTCACTGGGGTGAGACCCTGGCCCATTTCCTGTCCTGTGCAGCCACCGCACCCATCTGTGGAATGAAACTATGTGGAAAAACTGATGATGTGCAACTATAGAGACTCTTCTGGGCCCTCCCCCTTCTCTCTGTCTCTCTCTCTGTCAAAAAACAATAAAACTAAATCTTTAAAAGATCAAGTGCATTAAGGAAACTAGAGTTCACCTCCAACCAGTTGAGAAATCTAACTGGAATGTCATTTGAATACAATGTCATTTTAAAAAAAGATCTGTTACAGTACTTACCAATGTCTTATAAGAGTAAAAACTGTGCTTGCCTACCTTCAACCCATTCACTATAAGCTGTCACAGCGAACTTCTGACCGTCCACCGTATGAAATTCTCTCTGTGCAAGAGCCTTTCCTCCACTACTATGATTTTCATAGTTTCTCACAGACTCATTGCAAGAAGTACTTCCACCATCAATGACACCAACCAAAGCCCAAGCTTGCCTAGAAGAAAAAGGAGTATGTGCATTTGATTATCTGTCATGGTACTGACCCAAATCCCTGACACAGATGTTAGGTCAGGTACCATGTAATTCTATTTCATTTTTGTCCATCTGTACACCTTTTTCTCCAATAAGGTTGCCAAGTCCAAACCATGACTGAAGTAACTGACATTATAGAAGGAAATGTACCTGGATTTTAAATCCTTGTTTGTCCAGCTCTGTAACCGGTGAAACACTGATGACTGTGATTTCAATTAATCATTGACCTCCTTCTTCAATACACACCCATTTCATTCACTGTCATCCTGGCCACACACCCATTTATTGTTCCTTCTTTTAAAACCTGCTCTCTTTTCATATCTCCTCTTCAATGTTCTCCAATCTAGCTGTATAACAGCTTTCAGACTATACATTAATGGTCAGACCCAGCCCAGACCAGTGGACTCTTAATAGTTTTTAAAGCTCCCCAGTTGATTTGAATATGTAGCCACATTCGAGGACCACTGAGTTACAACCACAGTTCTCAAACTTCAATGGACATCAAAATTACCTAGAGAGTTTGTTAAATCAGTTTGCTGGGCTGAACCCTCAGTAGGAGTTGGGCCAGAAAATTTGCATTTCTAACAAGTTCCCAGGTGAGGCTGCTGCTGCTGGTCTATGGACCTACTGAGAACCCCTGAGTTAGAGCCAGGGGTTGGAGAAGCAGTTACAAACCCTGATTTTCCAAGATCCTAGGTATCTGGATTTCTTTAAATCTCAGGCATACAAGTAAGGCTAAGAACCACTTGGTTACTGTTTCTTAACATTCTTGAATCAAAGCTATAGAATCACTACCCAACAGATTTCGCATGCTGTATGTCGATTTATTAAAGGAAATGTGTTCAAAAATGTCATTTTATTTCTGTGATACTGTAATAAACACCCCAGGGGCTTGCTTAAAACTGCCAAAATCCATCGTTCATATATGCATATATAGATATATACAAAAAGCCAGAAAATATGCCTTAAAACTCCTGGTTTAAAACATTAAAAAAAAAAAAAAAAAAAGTCAACTTCCATTTCTAGGTAGGGGGAGAGTAATCTATGTCAGACAGATGGCCGGATAGTCACAGATAAAAGTTAACCAACCGAAGCATGCCTACATCTTAAAAATTCCACATCTATCCCTGTCTGGATTAGCTACTCTGTATGCCACAGCAGAAAGAATCAAATAAAGAATGTCTCAATTTATTATCTCCTGTGTGCGAAGGAAGGAGAGGAAAAATATCAGAGGCTCCTTTATTTACCAGGACTGCCTCAGCAACTATAAAACAATATTCTAGTCTATTGACATTATCTCCAAAACACTCCTACTTCCCTCCTCCACTTGAAGAAAATTTAAACGCACCAGGACACTATCTTCAAAGGGGCACGTTTATGCACACTGTGTTTATGCACACTGGAGATAATGTCAAAGCAACGGAACACTGGCAAAGGATCACAACTCTAATTCCTTCATGAAATCAGCAGCCACATTTTAAAGGGAATTTAGAAACCAGAAGGGAAAGTAAACCCCCATCACAAAAAAAAAAGGCACAAAATTTTTATATCTAATAATTACACAAATGTAAAACAATAAAGACATAAAGAAATACAAATTTCAATCCCTGGCATTACAGATACCATATTTTCCGGCGTATAAGACGACCGCGCGTGTAAGACGACCCCCTAATTTTACAGTTAAAACATAGGTTTAGGCCTATATTCGCTGTATAAGACTACCCCCCACTTCCGAGGCTGTAGTCTTATACAGCGAATATAGGCCTAAACCTATGTTTTAACTGTAAAATTAGGGGGTCGTCTTATACGCCCGGTCGTCTTATACACCAGAAAATATGGTAACGAAACAAAGAAGAAATCTAACTTTGAAAAGACCATGTTGGGGAAAGCCGGGATGGCTCAGCGGGTTGAGCGCTCACTTTGAGGCCACGAGGACCGAGGATCGAATCCCGGCTCCGGCCCAGGCAGGACCCACATGCTGAACTGGGGAGTTCCCACAGTTCGGTTCTCTAGCTGTCTCTGTCTCTCTCTCTATCTGTCAAGAGTAAAATAGAAATAAATATGCACTGAAGATAAAATAATTACTCTCTATAAATATAAAAAGATATTAAAAAAAAGAAAAGACCATGTTTCCCCTCCTAGGTCTATGAAGTACATGTGCATCAAGAAATGAGTAAAACATGAACAGAATCACTTTCTGTAACCAAGGTCAAAACTGAAACACCACCTAGATATCCAGCAGTGAATACACTATGGCAAAACAAGCAACAGAAAATAAATAGTAATAAAAGTGAGCCCGGACTACATGCAGAGCCACAAATGACACTCAAATAAGAGCTGAGCAAAGAAGTTAGATACACAATCTGATATACTGACTGCCCTCATTTATATGAAGTTTGAAAACACACAAACTTAAACTTCAGTCATCTCCACAAATTCAGGGGAGTGGTCACCTTTGGTGAACAAAGGGAGTGATCAGTGAATAGAATAGGAGGGGGCAGGACGGGGGTGTCCGGGCCACTGGCAATGTCCTATTTCCTGACCTGAACTGGATGGTAGCTACCCAGTGATTGCATTGTGCTATGTCATTAAACTCTACATTCTTGTTAGCACTTTTCTGTTTGCGTATTATATATTTTGTTAATTTTATTTTTAAAAACCACTTCTGAAGCTCTGCTCATGCTATTCTCCTTCTGTCTGGAAAGACGTCCTGGTCCACTGCCTAGAGAGCACACTGCTGGACATCCTTCAGGCTTCAGGCCTCTTGCCTCTGCCTCCCGCAGGCTGGAGTGAAGGCTCCTGCTCCTCACACTTCCGTTACAGCCTATAGAAGCAGCACCGGCTCTTCACAACCCCGCTCTATGTAGGTCTCTTGTTTATCCACTAGCTTAAATGAGGGCTCTGCCATGATGCCCTTCCTCTAAGCATCTATGGGTACCCAGCTCTTAGAACCTCCTAAATACTCCCTGAATGAATAAAAAATGCTTTTCAAACATTACAGACCCCTTTTCTTCACTAGCTTTGTCTTCTTAACTTTCTCTAGAATTTCTGTAAATAATATTCCATTCCAACAGCCAAATGTTCAAAGGAAAAAAACTGTAACTAGATCAAGCAACCATCAAAAAAATAATAATAATAACTGGATCATTTCAACATGTGAGTTTTGAAATTCTCTTTTCACTGGATGCCCTCACTTTACTGAAGTGAACAGAATCAAAACTTCTGTTTTTTAAATTAAATGTTGAACTGGCTACTTCCCTACACTCAGGACTGCATTAGAAAATCATGATTAAGTAGAATATGGTATAAGAACCATAAAGAGTCAAAATGAATCTGACTATTCTGATGAAATTTCTAGCCTTCAACTAGTTCCTTCTTCACATAAGCCAAACCCCCACCCCCAGACCTGCACATGCAAAGGATTTCAAAAAAGAAATAAAAAGAAAATTGTTAATGCTCCACCCACTTAGGCTTTTAACACAACTTTTACATCTTAGCATGGATTTCGGTGCTGGCTTTTCAAAGCCTGTGATACATATGACATACTTGAGAAGGTAATGAAAAAGGGAAATAAACTGTCCTTAAACTGTCTGATGGTTTTTTCAGTACCACATTTCAGTTCTTTTCACAAGGTTGGCACTACAGTTCACAAGGTGCTTCATAATCATAAACCAAAGCCAAAAAAAAAAAAGGGGGGGGGGTGGCTTTTGTAACCAGTATCGTGGCCTCCAGGCCCTGGTTTCAAAGCAAGAGGCAACCAGACCTCCAAATGGTAGTGGCCATTCCGGCCTGACGTCTGGCTGTGGTGTGTGGTGTACCTTGCACCCTTGCTCTCTTCTCACACAGAAACTCTATCAAATAGCTGGGAAAGAAATTACAAAGGTATACTCACCTGTAGCCAAGTCCTTGAATCAGCTTACTTCCCAACCGGTCCTGGATCATTTGTATCGTTCCCTGTAGGAGGCTTTTGGCTGCTGAATCTCCAACCGCTATAGCAACAATCCGTCCTACAGCCTGGACTCTGAGAAATTCCTGAAGTCGCCTGCTCTCATTGTGGTATTCATGGGTATCAAACCTCACATTTTCCAAAATTTTGGCCGTGTCTTGGTCAATGACCCTAACATTGAGGCCCCTGGAAAAGTCCTTTTTAAAGGTATAGGACCCATAGGTCAAGCCTGAGGAGTTCAGAGTTCTAGCCAGCAACGTCCATGATGCTATCTGTGTTCCGTGTAACTCCAGTGTCCCTCCAGCTTCCACACCAATAAATTTTTTGCCAAATATTGGCATACTTTCACCTTCATCTGACTTGCCATACAAGGCAATTGTCGCTTTGGATTTGTAGCGGCATTTTTCTGCTCCAATATGAAGCGCCCCACCATCCTTGATCAGGATGTAACGAGTCCTCAAAGTAATATTTTTGGATCCATCTTTATCATCCCCAAATACAAGCAGTCCTGCAGAGAACAACACTACTATCAGCCAACTTCTGAAACATCTTTCTGAGATACAGAGAAATAAATTTCATGTTGAGAAGGAAAAAGATGACACTTCCATAATAAGTCAGGAAAAATATTTACCGAGGGTCTGTTCAGAAAATTAAACCTGTTTTCCAAACAGATTAAAGGAAGAAATGAAGAGCTCATATCTCAACACACTTAAAATGCCCATGCATATAAATTTTCATTCACATAAAGGTAAATCATTTCTAGAAAAGTATCTAAGAACCTACAAATCTAAATCAATTTTTATACACATTAACCCATGTTAATTCTCTCATCACTCTTCGTAGCTGTAAAAAATATTTGATTATGAGAAATCACCTTCTGCCACTGTTTCCGTTTCTATAAATTGAGGGTCTTCACTAGAGTGATTTCTAGCTCTTTGGGTCCTTCTAGCTCTTTAATTCTATGGTTCCACTTTGGGAACTTTTTATGTCTCCATGGTTAGAGTGATACCACCTCCTAAAATCTAAGAATAGTTTTCTACATAAAGAACATTAAGAGATGCCAGAATAGCTCAGCAGAGGTTGAAAACTTGCCTTGTAACTGCGAGGTCCAAGAATTGAATCCTGACCCCGGCCGGTGCAAACCCATAAGCTGAAATGCAGCACAACTGGTAACAACCATCACAGTGGTGAAGGTTCTCACCTCCCATGTGGGAAGCCCCCATTTGGTTCCCACCCCGCTCAGCCCCACATCCACCTGTGGGGTGGAATGAAAACTATGTCACAACAAATGACATACAACTATGGAGACTGCTCTGGGCCTTCCCCCTCTTCTCTCTCACCTTCTCTCAAAAGCAATAAAATAAATCTTAAAAAAAGGGGAAGGGAAAGCCGGGACGGCTCAGCGGTTGAGCGCTCGCTTTGA
>PVKE010012743.1:17107-37849 GCA_004027555.1 Craseonycteris thonglongyai
GGACCGAGGATCGAATCCCGGCTCCGGCCCAGGCAGGACCCACATGCTGAACTGGGGAGTTCCCACAGTTCGGTTCTCTAGCTGTCTCTGTCTCTGTCTCTCTCTCTCTATCTGTCAAAAGTAAAATAGAAATAAATATGCACTGAAGATAAAATAATTACTCTCTATAAATATAAAAAGATATAAAAAAAAAAAAAAAGGGGGGGGGAAGAAGGGCATGCAATGCTCTCCCACAGTAAAGAGTTACAGTTTCCATAGACAGGGACCATTACTTACCTCCCTCCTGAATGACTATAGAATTCAGGGTGGCATCTGAGGTCAGACGGAACATATCTCCCTCCTTGATAACAACTTGCTTTGTAGAATCTTGTCCTGGATCCCAGTTCCTGAGACGAGGGTTTTGATCTGGGCAATTTTCTATAAAATAATGCAAGGATATCCTATCAACACAAGAAAATGCAAGGATCCTTTAGCCAAACCCAAGAACCATCACCATTTACTGAGGATATATTTCAATTCCCTGCTATAAGGATGGAAATCCCATCCCATCCCACCCAGCAGAGATACGTCAAATCTTCTACTTCCTCCACATATTAAAAAAAGTGTCAAAACTAAGTTGCTGTTATCTAGTTCAGGTTAAATTCCACAAGGTAAAAATGGAGTTCCCCCTGAGTTATCTACTCTGAAAATAAATCTACAGTATGAGACAAAACTGTGAATTGTCCTTAGACCCTGGGAAGCTATTTTAAAAAAGAAAGTATGTTCACAACATACTGGTAAGTAATAAATGGAAATCATTAGGCAATATGTGTATTAGGTCTTCCCAAGTTCCTTCCTGTGCACAGTAGATCATAAAGCAGGTAACAGTACTTCCTCCAATCCAAAGGCAGTGGTTGATAAATGTTGCTGTCTTCAGACATGTACCCTTTTCTCAACAAAATTGCAAGAGGCAAATGGCCAAATACATGACTTCTCATTTTCAGACATGAGGAAGTTATAGATTAGAGAAGCCAAACCCAAGAGATCTCAGCAAGATGAGTGATACAGAAGTTCTCCTTTAAGAAATGAGGCTTACTTTATTTGTAGTGATCTGTTAATAGCATTAGAATTTGCCTCCTGAATTGGTGATAATGAAAACATAAAAGTATTCTGCATTGCCACAGCTATTTAACGCATGGGACTTTTAGTTTCTGCTATAATTTGAAAAAAGGGGGTGTGGGAAACAGAAAAGTTTATAATCTAACCTGGGAGAAAAAGCCAATGTATGAAATAGATACTGAACAATGTGGCAGTAACTTGAGTTGCAAAATTAGAGTTCAGAGAAAGGAGTGGGGCTATAATAACTAAGGCAGCTTCAACGAAGCAAGTGGCATTAGACATAGTCCAAAGAATAGATAGTATTTAAATAAGAGGAGTAGGAAGGAGAGCTAAGAATTCTACTGAGGCAAGTTTCCCCTGCTATCCAAGTCCATTTGGTTGCTCAGCTGGAATAAAAAGGTGGATCCTATATCTAAACTAAGCAAAGGTAGAAAGAAATAGGCAAGATATGCTTGGAAAGCATGTGAAAGTGGAAGCTACACACTGGGAAATAATATGAGGAAAGGGAAAGAGACTGGGTGCAACACAAAGACAATATTGTTTATAAAAAGAAAATCCTGATTCCTCATTTTGAATTTGTATAACACAGATGCAAACATCTATTTCTAAGCATTCATGCTGCCCTAGGCTCATGCTTTCTCTTTGAGGTGATAGTAACTACTACAGTTAAAATTAGTTTCCTAGTTAAGTCCTCGGCAACTATTTCATGAAATTATTTTTTCTCATAGCAGCTTCCTAATCATTGATACTTAATTCTGATAAATCAGTGACCATTACCATTATACTACCAATAATCCTTAAATTATTCTTCCCATCAAAGAAACAAGAAATCTCTTGAATTTGTTCAGACTTAATACGGAAGAATTCTTGAACTTTTCTTCTGCCTCCCTCCCTTCCCATAAGACACCTACCTGAAATTCTCCATAACATTATAGAAGAAGCAAATGTATGACCCATGTAACAAACACTATATCCAGCTACAGAGAAGAAATCCAGTCTTTTGAGATCCAGAGCTTACTACAATAGTTACATAATTCCTTTAAATTTTTTATATTTATTCCCCAGAAGAGCATGCTTCATTAGGACCATCACCAAAAAGTCTCAGTGACTTCCTTCCAGAGCATTTAATGAAAAAATGTGTGGCCAGCAGAAACCATCAAAAAATAGGTCAGCCAGCCCCACATTCCTGGCTTACCCATCTGATGAGCATTATCAGAGTCACATAAGACCAATAACCACAGTGAGGCTGACCCTGAAACATTTTAGCATACCAGATAGTTCCAATGATATTCAGCACTTACACTGCCAAAATGTAAAACTAAAGAATGTTGATTCAAGGAACCACATGACCGAATCAATGTCTTAAATGGAATAACATCAATTAAAGCCACAGATTTCAACTCTAATTTTCCACTAATTTAGCCATCTCTTTATTGCAAATTACTTGGAAAGAATGAGTCAACAGCAGTGAACTTGGTTACTCTTATAAAGAAAAGGGACGAAAAATCAATGCTCCATGCAATGAAAAGTGATGTTACAAGTTCATAATGTGGTCTACTGGAATGGTCAACAAAAATGTTGATATGAACATCTCTTACTTAAGTTTTATTTAGAAGTACTGACAATACCTCTCCCTGGGACCTTAAGGTCTATAAAACCCTCAAGCACTCATGAACACTAAATAAAATAGTATTTTGTAAGTCTTACAAATTGTAAAATGTTTCCAAATGTTATCTCCATTTAAGGAGAAATCCAATTTGACAAAACTGCAGGCAACTACGATGCCCAATCCAGGTTGTTATGGTCTGCTGCTCCTCGAAGACTTGAACCCCTTGATTTTCACACAGGTGAATGGGCTTTTGTTATGAGGCCATTCTTTGTTGGTTCCATATTGAAGCTGATTGACAACAATCTTTTTCAAAATCATCCAAAATAAAGGGTGTCCCAAAATTCACACAAGATTTGAATGTTGCATCATTTTTGCGGTAAAGAGTTGCCAACGAAAAAAAAAAGAAAGTGTGACAGCTGACAGTTCAGGGTTATTAAAAATGGAGCGCTACACGAAAGAACAACGTGTTTTCATTGTTGAGCAATGAAAATTTACAATTTTTAATTATAAACCTGTGCTTTCTATCAAAATTACTTCTTGCGTGAATTTTGGGACACCCTTTATTAATATATAACCAGCTTGAAAAGAAAAAGCCATTTAAGAAATTAAAGCCACCCTACATGATATTTAACTATGAAGTGATGCATGCTTTTTACACAAATGTATCAGAATTTACACCTCCTAATGGACTATTTTCCTTTAAGGATATATAATACATTGTTTCTCAAAAATATATGAGTTTCTGTTTTTGAGCTGTCTCCCCAGCCAGTTGCAAATTGCAGAACACAAATCTTATTTTTTTTTAACTATTTTTTAAAAAATCAAATGTAGTTTATCACCACAGTTCCTGAGTTTATCACTAAAAACTTTTAGCAGTCTGAAATCATCTCCCACAAAGGATGAAATTGTGCTACCATAAGAACTTAGTAAACTCTTAAAATTAGCCTTTGGAAAAGAAATGCTCCAAGAACATCTTGAGCACTGGGACACAGTGGCAAAATGGAAAGAAAGAGCTAGCCTTTAAATTTAACATTTCCAATGGATTCCTTTAACAACTGCTGTCATTCCTAAGAAGTTACACCTTATATTACCGTATTTTCCGGCGTATAAGACGACCCCCTAATTTTACAGTTAAAACATACGTTTAGGCCTATATTCGCTGTATAAGACTACCCCCCACTTCCAAGGCTGTAGTCTTATACAGCGAATATAGGCCTAAACCTATGTTTTAACTGTAAAATTAGGGGGTCGTCTTATGCGCCTGGTCGTCTTATATGCCGGAAAATACGGTATCTAATTTATATTAATCAGCTAGCGTCAACTTAAAATATTTTTTTACTTTATTCTACTATTTTGTTCCCTTCTTTCTTCTCCTAGAACATGGTTGGTATGTACACAGGCATATGTATATACACACAAATGCACTTACCATCTGGAGCATATTTTGAGGATATCCCTAAAATGACTGCAAGTGCAACAAAAAAAGAGAAACTAGTAATAGCAAAGCAAATAAAAGTATTTTTGTGTCTCTTCTGCTTTCGGCTTTCACCCTGGGCTTGCTGTTCTTCAGGTGAAAAAGCAAAGCTGGCGCGGGCTTCCTGTCTGATGGAGGGACATTTGGCCGGAGCGTGGCTTTTTGGAGGAGGAGGAGGACGCAGTGGGACAACCTTCCCTGGAACGTAGCCAGATGAGCGATGGCCATTTCCATTCTGAGGTTGCAGAAAAGCAGGGGAGTGTCCCCTGAAATCAGTGGCATGCATGATACACTGTCACTGCAAAAAAGAAAAAATTAATAAGGCTCAGAAATGTGAGAACCGAACAACTTGTTTTTAGTACATTTTAACTGTAGTAAATATACGCAACATAAAACTTACATTTGTAAGTGTATATAGTTCAAAAACATCAAGTACATTCACAATGGTGAGAAACTATCATAATCATCCATTTCTAGAACTTTCCACCACCCAAACAGAAACTCTGTAGCCATTCAGCAACAATTCCCCAGTTCCACCTTCTGCGTCCCGAGCCCCTGCTAACCACTTTAATGATTTCTTGAAAATATCAAGTCAGCTTACCAGTATGGACAAAAAAAGGGGTTCTATGAAAAGTAACCACACAGAGTGATCAGATCATAAATTCCTAACTGGGCAGGTAATAGTGAATAATCACCCTCATGCATATAATTTCTATTCTTTTACTTTTTTTTTTTAATTGTTAAATTTACTAGGGTGATATTGGTTAGTAAAAATTACATAGGTTCCAGGTGTAAAATTCTACATTATATTATCTGTCTGTTGTTGCATTGTGTGCTCACCACCCAGTCAGTTCTTCCATCACCATGTATTTGATGCCCCCTCCCACGTAAAGCACCCCTCCCCCATTACCCTCAGTAACTACTGACTGTAACCATGAGTTTGTTTCTTTGTTACTTTCAGCTTTATATTCCACCTATAAGAGAAGTTACACAGCTCTTCATCATTTCTGTCTGACATATTTTGCTTAACATGATGATCTCAATGTCCACCCATGTTGTTATAAATGGCATTATTTCACCTTTTCTTATGCTAAGTAGTATTCCATTGTGTAAATATACAACTTCTTTAATCCAGTCACCTATCAAAGGACACTTCGGTTGTTTCCATGGCTTGACAACCGTAAACAATGCTGCGATGAACACTGGGGTACATATATCTTTGCAAGATTTTGGGTAAAAACCCAGAAGAGAGATTGGTGAGTTGTATGGTAATTCTAATGTTAATTTTTTGAGGAATCTCTATACTGTCTTCCGTAGTTGGTTGTACCAATTTACATTCCCACCAGCAGTTTACGAGGGTTCCTTCTGCTCCACAACCTCTCCAGCACTTGTTATCCCTTGTCTTATTGATTATAGCCATTCTAATAGGATGTGAGGTGGTCTCATTGTGGTTTTGATTTGCATTACCCTAGTAGCTAGAGAAGTTGAGCATTTTTTCATATATCTGTTGGCCATTTGTAAGTCTCTGTGGGAAAAGTGTCTGTCCAGGTCTTCTGCCTATTCTTTAATTGGATTGTTTGTTTTTTGTTGTTGAGTTGTATAAGTTCTTTATATATTTTAGATACTAGCCCCTTATCAGAGGCATTATTTGCAGATATTTTCTCCTATTTGGTGGGTGGCCTCTGCTTTTTTGATAGTTTCACTTGCTGAGCTGAAGCTTTTATGTTTGATATAATCCCATTTATTTATTTTGGCATGATTTCAATCTTCTTAAATTTGCTGAGGCTAGTTTTGTGTTCCAAAGTATGGTTTATCCTTGAGAATGTTCCATGTGCACTAGAAAAGAATGTATAGCCTTGTGTTGTAGAATGAAATGTCTTGTAAATGTCAATTATGCCCAATTGGTGTAATATATCATTTAAAGCTGAGATTTCCTTATTTATTTTCTGTTTGGATGATCTTTGCATGGCTGTCAAGGTCCCCTGTTTAGATCCCCTACTACTAGGGTAACAGACAGTTACCCTATCTGTTAGTAGTTACCCTTGTAAAGTTTGCTGCTTCCTGGTTGAGGGCATATGTATTAATAAGTGTTATGATATTCTTCTTGTTTTATTGTCCCCTTTATCATTATGAAATGTCCACCTTTATCTCTAATTACTTTTTATCCTGAAGTCTGTTTCATCAGAAATAGGTATGGCTACACCAGCTCTTCTCTGGATGCCATTTACGTGGAGTATTGTTTTCTACCCTTTCACTTTGAGTCTGTATGTCTCCTTGTGGCTGAGGGATTTCTCTTGGAGGCAGCATAAGTTTGGGTTTTGTTTTTTAATCCAGTCTGCCACTTTGTTTCAATTGCTTCTAAGCTTTGTCTTCCATTCAGTTATTTTAGTTTGATGGTGTTCTGGGATTTTTCCTGTTTCCTCTTTATTTGTTTGTTTGTTATGTGTCTCAGTTTTTTTGTTTGTTGTTTTATTTTTTGAGTGGTCATCATGAGGTTTATGTAACAGAAAGTTTCATACATGCAGTGATTCCCTTCAGCCTGTTTCCCATCTCCATTCTCTTGTAAATTTAAACGTTTCCTTTTTCCTCTTTTATGTTTTTCTTGTCCCAGTTTAGCCCTATTTATTTTCACTATTTGTTTCAGGTCAAATAGCCTCCTTCAGTATTTCTTGAAATGCTGGCTTTATTTGTGCTGAAAAATTCCTTCAGTTTCTGTATGTCTAAAAGGGTCTTTACCGATTCTTCACATCTAAAGTTTAATTTTGCTGGGTAGATTACTTTTGGCTAGTAATTTCTCTCTTTCAATATTTTGAATACTTGATTCTACTCCCTCCTGGATTGTAGTTTCTGCTGAGAAATATGGTGACAGTCTGATGGGCTTTCCTTTATAGGTTATGATGTTCTATTCTCTAGCTGCTTTGATGATTTTTTTTCTTTGTCTTTGATCGCTGACATCTTCAATATAATGTGCTTTGGAGAAAGTCTGCAGGTAGCTAGAGGTCCTGTTCCCTTCTTGGATTTGAGGTTCCAGTTCTTTCCATAGATTCGGGAAGTTCTCATCTACTATTTGAGGAAATTTTGTGTCCTCTGCTCCCTCTAGAATACCCATTATTCTTATGTTGCTCTTTCTAATGGAGTCAGTTCTTGCAGAGATCTTTCTTTCTTTTTTTCCTTTTTTTTACTCCCGGGTCTCTCTCTTCTTCTGCAACATTTCCATAGGTCTATCTTAGCACTAATTCTTTCATCCATCTGATTGGCTCCGCTTCCTACGTTAGCTATTTCATTTGTATTTCTTCTACTGTGTTGTTTATCTCCAAAATTTCTTGTTGGTTCTTTTTTACAGTTTCAGTTTCTTTGTTAAAGTATTCCTTTTACTTGCAGATTTCCTTTCTGAGAACATATAGCTGCCTTTCTCTGATCTCTGAGTGTTTTCAGAACCGCAGTCTTAAATTTTGTGTCATTTAGCTCAATATTTCCATATCTTTAAGTTCTTTTTCTGAAAATTTTTCATTTTCTTTCTGCACAGCTTTGTTCCCTAGGGTACTCATTGCTGTTGGAGTGTTTCTCTTCTTGGGCATAAAGACTTTTCCCCTGGTACATGTGAAGAGGTCTTTCTTCCACTTCCCAGTTGGTGTCACTGCAGCATCTTACAATATTTTCTCTTGGTTATTCGGTCTTCTCAGACTTCCTAGAAGGTGAGCTTCTCTTCATTGACCCAGTCACTTTGATCTCAGTGTACCTCCTCTTTGGGGGGATATGGTAGGTGATGGTATTTTATGCCTCCAAGATCCCTCAGCAGCCAGAAGCTGCCATGCCTGTGCTTCTCGCTGATGCCCCTGCCAGCATCAGAGAGAAGGATGTGGGCAGGGTTTCTTGGAAAAGGAGCAAAATCTGTTTGTGGCACAGGGTAATGGCGGCTTTCTGGCTGTAGCTGACTATACACAGGCTTTGAGTGGAGCTGAGGCGGGGGTAGAAAGGGCGGTGAGCTTTGGGATATGGTATGAAGAAACAGCCAGGGTCTGTGTCCAAAGCCACATAGCGCTCAGATTGGACCCTACCTTGTCCAGGACCACACCATTGGTCCAGAGCCTGTGCTGTGCTCAGATCAGTCATGCCATGCTTCAGCTGCCTGAGTCAAACTACAGCTGCTCTCCCTGTGCTCCTGCCATTGGCGTCACACCACAGCCACCCATGGCCACACCAGCTACCCACACCTCTACTTTTGTCTGTTCTCAGCCTCCAACTTGCCCAGCATTGCTCTGCACCTCGTCCCACACTCCCACCTCAGTCTTGCCACTCCTGGTCTCTGGGTTGGTCACCAGGTAGTTCTCCAGGCTCTGTGGTGTGTCTCCACATGGCTCCCTTCCCGTCTCTCTCATTTGGCTTCCTTTCTCCGGCTTTAGGTATTTTCTTGCAATCAGTGGGTCTCTCAGATGAGGCTGAGAGTTGCTTAGAGATTCTCTAGTTGGTTTTCAGTTGTTCAATTCATTGGTATTTCCAGGAGAGGTTTCAAGAATTTCCTCTCATGCCACCATCTTGATGATGTCACACCACATACCGGTAACTTGTTAGTAAAAGGTTTATCTTTAACTGAAGCAAGTCTTGTTCATTGTTTCTGTGCATCTGGGGTAACACACTTTGAAATGCCTGTTTTAGACCCCTCTAACCATCCTCAAGAGAGCACATAATCTCAACTATCCAAATCCAACCACCACCTTGTTTCCTTCTACCTTCATATTATCTTCCTGACCTACTCTCTTTAATTCAAAATGCATAAAAGAAGATCCAAATTGCTATTCTAGGGAGATCTTGATTCCAGGTATATCTTGTTTGGTCCAAATAAATTTTTACAAAAATTCTCTACAGGTTTGGATGCTCTTTCATCAACACCTAATATACTAAACTATGTGGACAATCTCCTACACTAATTGTCCTCTACTAGCACTGCTTCTTGATCCTGCCAAGCACCACACTCCTAATAATTAAGTCAGTACCCAAGCAACTATATCTTTCAAATGCCACCCCCTCTCCAAGTTATCCAATGAGCACTTAGGTTGAGAGCCACTATTCAATGGTAAATGTTCTCAATTTTATTTGTGCCAAGTAAATCACCAGGAAGCTTGTTAAAAATGTAGACTCGAGAATGCTGGGTGCCTCAGCAGGCTGAGCACTCTTCTTATAGCCCTGGTGTCCGAGGATTGGATCAACTCCCGCCTCCAGCCTATGTGGACCCATATGCTGAACTGGGGTGTGATTCCCATGTGGGAGGCCCCCGATTCGGCACCTGGCTCTCGGGGGTGTGCCTCTCATGCGGGACATCCCCAGCCCAGTTACCCGTGCACACCTGTGTGGAATGAAACTATGTGGAAAACAGATGACGTACAACTATGCAGACTGCTCTGGGCCCTCCCCTCTTCTCTCTTTCTCTCTCTGTCAAAAACAATAAAAAGAAATCTTTTAAAAAAATTCCCTAGTTCTCCACCCCAGTGATTCTTTCTGGCTCAGCTGGTATAAAGGGAGCTCCGAATTTTACATTTTTTAAATATATTCTAGTGACACTGAAGTAGGTAGTCATACTTTGATTATCATTATTCTAAACTCTTCAAGTTGAAGTTCAAGTCCACATGTCATATGAGGACCACAAGAAGGCCCAAACACAAGTTCCCTCCAACCCGCTCCCCCCAGATTCATCTTATGTTGAAGCAATTTAAGTATTATATTTCTACTTGTATTATCACTTAACTATAGACTGAGAATTCATACAGTGAAAAAGTCTAAAGTCCACAGTATCTCTTTAAATCCTTAAATTGTGTTTTAAAAAACATAGGCATTCAAATACTGTTAAGATGATTTAAAAAATAGCTAATACTTAATAGAGCACTTACTGCCAGGTACTGAGTTCCAAACAACTTACATGTATTAACTCATGATACATTTAATACAATAAACCTATAGGTAGATGCCATTATCGTCATTTTACATGAGAAACTGAAGCCTAGAAAGGTCAATTAGCTACTATGTGGGAGAACCAAGACTCAAACCCAAGTATTTTCACTCTAGAGTTCAGGCTCTTAACAGTTACACTAATAGGTTTTTAAATGTAATTGAGATGCAGTAATTTCAAAGAATCAGTTTCACAAGGGTGTAACTACAACTGTGCTAAAAGGGCACAGCAATATTTTCAGGAATTTTTCATTCAGTTCACTAAATTATGCATGTTTCTGTTATCTAAGAGAAGCTCACATAAAAAGGACAGTCCTTTTTATTTGTAATATTCTTTATAGTAAGCACTTAGTAGTACAAGTAGTATATAGTAAGCACTTATAAGTTTTTGAATGAAAGAATAAGTCTTGAATAAAACTTTACTGTTTATTTGCCAAGTGAAAGTGGGAAAATGGAATAAAGGGGAGGAGTGGGGGAAGGAAAGGAAGTAGTATGTCATATAATGTTATTTCAATGACTATGGATAATTAAGATGTGCTCTATGGCTTCAGAAACATGTTCAACCTCTTCCATTACTGTCCTTCCTTTAACAACTAGTTTCTCAGAGCCACCTTATAATTAATCCCCCTCAATTTCTGCCAAAGCAATAAATAAGATCCTAGCCGTAAGGATACCTCCAAATTGCTCTAATCTGCAGCAAATCCATTAATACAAAATGTAGTCATTAGAGAAGCCACAAATAAGCATTCTTGGAACCCAAATGACCTGGAAATTAATAGGGACAGAAAGAGAATCTAATCAGGAGTTACATGAGGCAAAGAACATTCTCAGAGTCAGTGTGTGTCAAAAACACTTGGTTTGTGAGGTTCGATGTCTGAACAAAAGTAATTATTTAGATGAAGCTTAAGCTCCATGACAAAGGGAAAACAAAACAATCCAAGGTGCTATTGGAGAAACCACCGCACTTGCCAAGTAGTACAATGAAATAATGGATATATCCTGCTGCAACAAATGAGGGAGTATAACAAAGATCCCTTTATGGTCATCTATTAACAAAGAAAGGACAAGCTAGATATTCTTGAGTGCCAGGATCACCAGAGTGGGAGTGGAATCATAACTGTAATCTGCTCTGAAGGGAGTGGGAATCTTTGTTTGAGGCTGTAATCATCTGATATTTGTTTCAGGATGAGAAAGGCTATTACTAAAAAGGTTAGAGGGCCCTGGGAGATAATGTATCTCCAGATGTAACCCCAATAAGATAAAAGGCAGTGAGGGGTTAAATGAAGTCACCATCCTACGGGGAATAATTTGTGTCCTCTCATTTACTAAATGGTATCCTAACAAGAAAATTCAGAGGGTGTCTATCACAAACTACAATGGTCAATAAATTAAAAATAACCATGGTTAATTATGTTTTTCCTATAACCCTTCTGCAAAATTATGTATTTTTTCGGGGAAGCTGGGATGGCTCAGCGGTAAGCATTCGCTTTGCAGCCCCGAAGCCTGAGGATCGAATCCTGGGCCCGGCCCATGTAGACCCATATACTGAATTGGGGTGTGCCCCCAGCTCAGTTCTTGTCAGGGCCCATGCAGGAGGTTCCCGGCCCAGTTCTTGCCCTGTGCAGCCCCATGCCCACCTGTGGAGTGAAACTCTATGGAAAACTAATGCTGTCAACTATGGAGACTGCTCTGGGCCCTCCCCTTTCTCTCTGTCTGTCTGTCTGTCTGTCTGTCTCTCTCTCTCTGTGTGTCAAAAAACAATAAAAATAAATCTTAAAAAAAAAAGTATATATTTTTTCATAATGTTTTCTGAGCCCATTAGCTCTGTTACTGAAAAACATGTAAATGCACAAGCAGCAAATACAATTATCCTTTTCCTAAGAAGTAACACATTGCTGAAACTGTAACTTAAAATTATAACCAAAAAATGAAATTGTATGCAGATTTGTCTCTCAATTTATTATTTTTAAAGACATAAGATACAAATACCTTGCTTTAGAATTTCACTTTACATTTAAAAGTTTACTTGAGGATCAATAGTATGAATCTATTACTTTAAAATATACTATTAATAGTTGTTTGTTATAGGTTTAAATTATTCATTGGAAAATTTGACATTTCACTCATTCAGTAAGTAGCCATGAGCTCTTGAGGTTATTAGAGGATTGTGGTAGGAATTAAGGGGGATAGAGAAAAGATTTACAAAATCCCCAAGAAATGTAATTCCTAAATTCAATTTGAAATCACTTGCTTGAAGGCAGAGTGAAATTGATGAAGTAAACATTTTTTAAATGCCAGTCAGGTTCTCAGGCTATCTCAACAATGGCTGCCTAATCCATTTGGTTATTAGTTCTTGTAGCATTAGTGTGAATTTGGGGTTCTGAGAACAAAGGAGGAACCTAATAGAGGAAAGAGAATGAAGAGTTTACTCTGGCTTTCAAGGCTTCAAGGCCAGAACTGTTAGGGGTCATTTAAAAAATTTTACTACTAACCAATGTTTTTATTCTGTATACTGTTAATTTGTTTATATTACCTGTCATTTTTAATGGAAAGCATATACTATATAGAAGGAACACATCAGTGTTATATGGTATATTTTTAAGAGCCATTACAACCTGGGTTAAAGCCCTCGACACAGTTAATTCAAAATGTTGTATAACCTAAGCCATTCATACTGAATTTGGAGATGAACTTCACAAAAGTTTTGAAGCATAAGTTTTGTATTTAGATGTTCTTTGAAAGAGTTATCATATTTACTTACGGTGGATGATAAAATGTGGTAGCCTAAAAGGCTTCGTAATAATTTAAAAATAAAACATGCAAATAAAAATTTGTACAGGGAATTTAGGCAAATATTTAAAGCAGATAATGAAATATATTACTAAGAACATAAACGTATCAACTAAAAAAAGATATAAGTGTAAATGCTGGAAAAAGTTTCCTGCCTGTTATTCCCTGTGCTGTTTAAAACTTATTGGATCATCTAGTTTTCAAAGCCTTCTATTTCAGTTAATGTATATACTTGTCCATTTCCTGCAGTTGACATATAAGCCTCCTGAGAGCAGAGATAATTTCTTACTCATCTTAGTAGTCTCACAGGCACTTATACACAGTAGGTATTCAGTAAGTATTTGCTGAACTTAAATCAGTATCAAAGTATTCCGCTATGTATATCTCACACACACACACACACACACACACGGATTTCTCATCTTTGTTAACATCCCTGAGAGTCTGAGAAGTTTGTTGTACTGTTTGGGAAAAAAATGAGAATAATTACCATTTCAAGTAAAAAAATTAACACATAATTTTTACAAAATGCAATCCTAGTATGCAATGTCCTGGGTGACTGAAAGGTATTATTAACAACTTCAAATAGGAATTCTAGAGGTAATGATCAGCAAACTATCTTGATAACTCAACCTTTCACAATATTTTGTAATAGTTTTAACACCATCATGAAATGCAGCAGGTACACAGGAAAAAGGAAAATGTTCCATTCCATTTTACGGTATGTTGTTATGCTGACAGCCATTAAATGCTGATCAAAGTGAAAGACTTCTCAATACAGATGATAGCAGCATTAATTCAAAACTAGTAAGAACTCTTTAAAAGAGCTGAGTCTTCATGTTTTTCTACTGCTCATATGCTCATATGAAGACAAACTAATGACCATGTGCTTAGCACTTACACAGTGGTTGGGGATCCTTGCCCTGTTGGCCATATGAAATGTCCAGTCCCCAAATTCACCCAGCCCTTCCAACCCAACACAAAGGGGGTCCCAGGGCCCGGCCATGCATGCTGGCGCCACCATACTGAACACCTCATGAAAATGTAATACTTTTGACTTAGTTACTAAGCTCTTTTAAAGCCTGCCTATACTTGTTATGAGAACATACTTCTGAATGGAAAAATCCAAGTTTATAAAAAACTGGCATGATCTTTTACTTCTTTTATCAAGGACATAATGCTTAAAACAGTATTCAGCTTAAAGGTCAAATCTACAAATTACAATCTTTGTTTTTATAAAAATTTCAGTACAAATGGTCAAAATCTGGCTGAAGAAACTTTTCCTTTTATTACGACCTTGGCAGGTGTTTGTAACACATTGACTGGTATGCTCAATCATAGCAAAAAGTAAAACATGCCAGGAAAGAGAGGTGTTCATGAATGATCATGAAAATAAATGGTAACTATTTATAGTTAGTTATCAGTAATTATGACCTAATTTTAACCCATTCCTAATAACCTTGAACTTTCAATTAATGGTTCCAACTTCCAATCTCCTATTTTTAGGAAAAAAGACAACAGAGAATAGCAACAAGGTAATTTTTATATTTGAAAAATTTAGGGGGGGGGTTTCATTGTTTTGTTTTAGATTGAGATTATGTCTATAGTTGTAGATAAAGAATAAGCTCAATACCTCAACACACACAAAACTGTTCAGTAAGAAACAAACTTATAGCAAAGTTGATTTTTAAACTTTAATTTCATAAACTGTCAAATAAATAGTTAAGTGTGGTCAATACTGTCATGAAGATTGTGTATTTAAATATACATAGTGGAGATTTCGGAATAGCTCAGCAGATTGAGCATTTGCCTTACAACAGCGAAGTTCAGGGATCAAATCCTGATCAGTGTAAACCCATGTACTGAACTGCATGCAGCACAAGTGGTAAGCACTGGGATTAAGGCAAAGATTCTCGCCTCCCATATGGGAGGCCCCCAGTTCAGTTCCCACCCCACGCAGCCCCACATCCACCTGTGTGGAATGAAACTGTCATAACTAATGATGTACAACTATGGAGACTGCTCTGGGTGTCCCCCTTCTCTCTTTCTTTCTCTCTCACCTTCTCTCAAAACTAAATCTTAAAAAAAAAAAAAAAAACAGGGGAAGCCAGGATGGCTCAGTGGGTTAAGTGCTCACTTTGCAGCCCCGGGGACCCAGGATCGAATCCTGGCCCCGGTCCTTGTGGACCCATATGCTGAACTGGGGAGTTCCCCCAGTTCAGTTCTCTCTCTGTCTCTGTATCTCTCTCTCTCTCTCTCTCTCTCTCTGTCAAAAACAATAAAAAAAAAAAAAAGAGTTAAAAACAAAAAACAAAGAATACCCATAGTGTAAAGATTTTAAAAAACTAAAAGTTTCTAGAGGAAAATCCTATATCTAACTTAGAGGAATGTATTCTTTTACATATCCTATTCCTAGGGAATATAGGTTAAAATACATTTTTCTACAACCAGTGTAAAGGAATTCATCATGTTAAGTGCACACCTATATCTATTTGGGAGAAAATAGACATATGGTGGGAAAAAATTAGGTTCACTTTCATTCAGAGATGTGCTTAGTTTTGTGTACGCATACTCACAAAGAATCTAATATCCTGACACCTCTAAACAGGACACTGGTTTCATACTGTTGCACAAAACACGGTTTTCATTTTTACCTTGCACTTGTACTTGTTATAGCCCTTTTGTCTTTTCTTTCAACTCTCAAAATTAAGATGAGTCACTATCACCTGTAATTGTCTGGCATGTTCCCAAGAAATAAGATACTTTGCACAGTTAGTTGATTTACATTGATCCTGGTTCACTTTGATTAAACTGACCATAGCAGTCCAATACTTAGAAGTAGAAGGGAACTGCAGCAACCCTTAATTATAAACCTCACCTTATGAAATAGTAAAAGGATAAGAGACTGAGAACCTTTAATTATATTCTTTTAACTTCTTTCTTCACTTGGTCAATTTAAACATATACCCCCAAATTAAACTATAATACTATTATATAAACACCAATATACATCAGACTTCTATTCTGCTATCATGTATTGTTCACATTACCTCCTCCCTCAAAAAGAAATAACTCTCTTAATATGTACAGATGCCATTAAAATATAACACTAAGAAATTATAAGGAATATTTCAAATATATAGTTCTAAAATGACTAAATTTTATAAAAGTTATAATTTGGCCACTGAGCATTTCAGTTGGAATAAGTATGGGATTATAATGAGAATTATTAAAGGTTAGAAGATATTTGTTTTATCCTGCTTAAAAATTCACTTTTCAGTTAAATATACTGTACTCTTTTTGCTAGAAAACTATGGCCTAGAATAGTAAATCCCTAGAAAACAAAATTAAACTAAAAATACCAAGAGTTTGCTACATTGAAAACAACAAAAAAATAAATACATATGGGTCTGCACTTAAGGAAGTCAGATTATCAAATTAGCTACAATATCACAAAGGTGGATATATTCTTGGCAAATTATATTGGAATCTCCTGTTAAAATATTACCCCTCAAAACAGTCTTTCTTTATAGTAATATCAAATGCCCAAAGTAAGCCAAGTGAACACTTTCTCATTTTAACATTAAATAAGTGAGCCCTAAGAAATATTTTTAATTCATATATTTCTCTCACTTGTACAAGGTACATGAGGCAAATGTCTAATTTTTCTCTCATCGAATAACTAATCATGTCTTTTTTCCAAATCCGTTAAGCATGTCCATGAAATGCAATCCTTGACCCTAAAGCCAAGAGCTCTGGTGGAACAAAAATGCTGGAAAACATCATGGGCAACAAAAGAGAAGCAGAGGGGAAAAACACAGATCTACAAAACAACTGGGTGACAATCTACAGAAAGGGTGACAATAAAGAATACCTAACATTCTTTCCTCAATCAGAAATAAAAATGTTTTTAAAGTAAAGTATGTAGGCCTCTGGGTGGAAGTAAAGAATCAAAGGATAAAGAAAACTGGAGGAAGAATGTTTTTCAACATGGAAAACTAAAGAAGAGGGTCACTTTACCTCCTGGTCTTTTCACATGTTTCCTTTTTCCCAATTATTCCTCAGGTTCCTTTTTCTTCTTAATTCTTTCTATTGAAATGCTGTTCTCTTCTCCCTCCAAATGCTCCTCAGACCACCCCCCTTGGCCCCTGTTCCCCACTGGCTGGGGGGACCCAATAGAAAGGCTACCAACCAACCTGCTGACAGTGACGAATGGCTGTTCAGAGGCACACAATGGCAGACGCAGCGACATCATCAGCATTGCAGCTGGCCTTTGAAAGAAGAACCGAAGCCTGACCTGAGGGAGGCTGATTTGATTAAGGTTGTAGCAAATGGCAGAGCTGCCTGTGGGCTGCATTTTCTGCCAAGCACCAGGAAAGAATCTTTAAAATGACTTTTGAAGAAGAAAGATCCAAGAAAATTTATTGGTAGAATGTTGAAAAGTGGGGGGTGGAAGGAGGACAAGTGAGATGTGTTTGATAAATAAGCACAGACGTACCAAAAGTTCATGATCTAGTGATATATGGACAGCAGAATGCAATGACAATAGGAAACTATAATGAGTATGCTTTGGCATGCCTTTCAAACTAAGAAGTATTCCAGATGAATAATGAGATGTGCAGACTGAAATGATCCAGGGTTACTCAATCCAGCAGCAAAGCAAGGTTTCTATTAATGGCAAGGTCAGGATCAGAACAAGTGTACTATTTCTTGTAATTACAATACACAGCCTATTTTCAATACAACATTAACCACTGAGAGTAAAAGCTCTGCCAAATGGGGAAGGTGTGAGGATCTCTGACAAGACAAGGACTCTGCTCGATGATGGGGACCCAATGGTGCATATGATCTCTCCCTTCAGGGAGCTCAAGGACCAGTGCTGAGGAGAGGGGGTCGGAGATGACACAAGTAAACAGGTATCTGCAATGCATGCTGGGGCAAAGACACTGAGCTGGTGGGTCTGAAGATGTGACTGCCTGAGTTTATTACACTGCTATGAATGGAATATGGTTTAAATTTTTTAAAGCCCTTATAAACTTATTTTCCCAAATGCACAAGGTCTGTGTGGAAAAAAAAAAATTCAGCCATAAATGCTTCCATCTTTCATATTACTTGGCTGTATACTTTCAGACAGCCCTCATATACCATCAGATTACTAATAGCTTCCTTACTTTGTGTGTGTCAACAAAAATCTACCACTTTGCCACTAAAATGGCAACATAGTGTCCAGCAATGATCAGCGGGGGAGTAGGGGGTGGGGCGAGGGCACAACGAACTCATGAAGTATTTCCAATTCTCTGGAAGGGAGGCAGGCAGGATCACCTGCAAATGAGTCACAGAACAAAATAAAAAAGCCACAGCCCCTGTCCTCTGAGGGCATGTGAAATGCAGGCCTACCAAAAGGACTCTATTATACCTCCCCCAGAGTGTCCTTAATGTTCATCAAAACTCAAGGGGGCCACAGGAAAAAGAGAAAGCGGACCACCAGCGAACATGCAATTCCTGAACACAAGAGCAGCAGCTGAACCTTGCATGGATGATCAGGAAGAGAATATGCTCGGGAGGGCAGGCAAACAGGGATGAACTCAAATACCACAAGCACAAACAGGACAGAAAAGAAATGCTGTTGGTTCAAGCCAAGCTCTGACAACATGGCAAGCAGGTAGCTGCACCGCCATGCATTGTGAAGGATGGACATGTGGTAAGGACAGGCACCATGTAAACCTGCGCAGGCGCGGGGGAAAGCAGCGATTATCACTCATCACACGACGCCAGTCGTTAACCTGCTAACAAGATGGTTCTTCTCTCATTTGGCCTTTTCAGCTCTGCCTTCATTCACAGCCCACTTCCTGCCAAATTGCTAGCTTCTCAGCACTCCTAGCATGGCATTGGATGGCTGGGAAATGGCTATTACCAAGCACCTCCTGAACAATTACAGCCACATCTTTTGCATTAATAAAGTATAATATGTTTTACGAAAAAAGACGGCGGCATGAGAGGAGCACGCCGTTATCTGCCTGGGAAGGGCCTTGTGAACAGAGGGGAATCCACAGGGGAAACCCTGAGAAGAAACCTCAACGAAGAGAACCACACAACACGGAACAACACACAAAGGTTAGAGAAAAAAGGGGAGAGCGGGCGAGGAAAAGGGAAGCAGCGGTTCGGAGACAGAGACTCGGAGCGCGGCCCGGGGCTGGCAAAAACAAAGGGGGGTTGGGGGACTACGGTCACAGTGGAGCTGGATCGAGGGCGGGCTGGAAGCCGAGACCTAGGGAGCGTGGAAGCCCCACAAGACTGTGGACAATTTAACATCCGAACTCAAGGGACAGCACGCGGTGCCCTAATCAGATCACAGAGCCTAAAGTGGCACAGGGACTGTGGAGCAGGGCGGCGGCACTTCCCGGCGGGCGGGGTGAGAGCAGGGCACCAGCCCGCAGCAGCTCAGCACCCCTGATTTACGGAGGAGACTGACTGTGAGGGAGCGCCTTCTGAGGACAGGGCTCTTGGAGTGAGGGCTGGGGCTTGAGTGGGCACAGCTGCATGGGACGTGCTTGGAGTGACTCCAGCGGTCTCAGCAGAGCCGGGAGCGTAGAGCGGCTGCCGCCCGAGCTACGGCCTGTGCGCGCAGGGCTTTCGGCGCCCCGCCCACCGGGCCGCTGCGGCACCGCTGCTTGCTTGCCAACGCACAATTGGGCTTTGGGTGCCCCGCTCACCAGGCCGTTGCCGCACCGCTGCCAGCGCACAACTGGGTTTTCAATGCCCCGCCCACTGGGTCGCAGCGCATTGCTGCATGCACACACCCCGGCTTTCGGCACCCGCCCACCGGGCCACCGCTGCCAGCGCGCAACTAGGCTTTCAGCACCCCGCCCACCGGGCCTCCGCAGCACCGCTGCCTCCTCGAAAGCACGCTACAGGGCTTTTCGCGCCCAGCGCCGCTGCCTGCACACAAGACCGGCTTTCGGCGCCCTGCCCACCAGGCCGCTGCAGCACTGCTGCCTGCTCGCCAGTGTGCAACTGGGCTTTTGGTGTCCCGCCCACCGGGCCTCTGGGGTGTTGCAGCCTGTGCACACAACTGGGATGCTGACCCAGTCGCCGCGGTGTCATTGCGTGCGCTCAAGACTAAGCAGCCGACCAGGGCCTCTGCCAAGCCCCAACCCATCCAAGAGCTGCCCTGCAGGCATGGCTTACAGATACGATTGAAGGAGGGGCAGCCAGGCTGAGGAAAGACCAGAGCTCCTGCGCCCCGCCCACACTGAACCACCAGCCCCCCTGCTGAAAGAAGAATCTGCTATTGTGTCTCAAGCCCGCCCTAGCTCCTACTCATATGCCCCCACCCCAGGCCACACCTTTACTACCCTGCTAACAGCTAAGACAGCAACCTGAAGTGCCCCAGGACACAGAAGCTGTCTGCTTCCCCCAACCCTCTACCAAAATCTCCTTCTCCCACAACTGAGTCCAAAAGAAAAAATAAAGAGAAGCCCATCTGATAGGCAAACCCCCAGAGGGAAAATAGACTCATGCGTAAAGCAAAAAGAACCACACCAAACACAATGCACACCTCAGAATCCAAAGCCCCTTCAGAAGATCAGGGGCAGTCTTTAGTAAAGGACCTTGCACACTTGGAATCAAATCTAAGTGAAACAGAATTCAGAGCTGCATTAATCAAGACACTCAGAGAGCTCACTCAATGCTGGCAAAGTACCCAGACACAGTTAAATGACCTCAACAAGAAATTTTCTGAGCAAAATGAGTACTTTACCAACAAAATTGAGAAGCTACAGCAGAACCAAAAGGAACTCCTTGAAATGAAAGGCATCATGGGAGAGCT